>MIQA02003600.1:0-23175 GCA_001887855.2 Sclerospora graminicola | reverse complement strand
GACTACGCAATCATCGAAGTCAAAGATGGTACCACGTACCAAAAGTAGAAAGGGCAAGTTCATAGGAAAGTGCTTCTTATGCAATAAGTATGGACATAAGCGCCAAGACTGTAGAAGTCAGGAAGAAAAGAAAGGACGTGAAGAACAAGCTTTTTCAGTGTCAAATGGATATTCGGATGGGTGGTTACTGGACAGTGGTGCCAGTAGTCACATGTGCCCACACAAAAACGAGTTTGTGGATATTCGCCCATTGGAAACCCCAGTTAGAATAACCATTGCGAATGGTAGCGAAGTTATCGCAAAAGGGGTCGGAACAGTACGAGTGGTACTCAAAGGTGGGAAGACAGTCCGAATTGAGGATACTTTCTGGGTTCCGGATTTGGATAGAAGATTGTTATCCATATCAGCATTGTCGAAGAAAGGACTACATGTTACGTTCACAAAATCGAATTGTGAAATAAGGAACGATAAGGAGATCGTTGCCAGTGTTGCACAACGCAACAAAATGTATGTTCTAGAGTGTGGTCCGATTGAGTTAGCTAACTCATGTGAAGAGAATGGACAACAGACGAACCCGGTGAAGACAAGTACATGGCATGCTCGGCTAGGCCATCTGCCATTACAGACGATGCAACATTTGCATAAATGTGTCAACGGCTTCAAGTTGAAGCAACTACCGGATCAAGAACAACAAGAAATATGTGAAGGGTGCATGATGAGCAAGTCAAGCATCAAACCTTTTCCAAAATCAACGTATGGAGAAGTCAAAACCAAAGATGTGTTGGAGATAGTTCACAGTGACGTGATGGGTCCAATGGAGACTAAGTCACAAGGAGGTTCAAGATACGTAGTTACGTTTATTGATGATTTCTCAAGGTATGCAGTAGCATACTACATTTCAAACAAATCAGAAGTAGTGGATCGATTCCTGGAATTCAAGGCTCTCATGGAGAATCAAGTGGGAAAGAAGATAAAATGTATCAGAACCGACAATGGAAAAGAGTATATCAACAGAAGATTTGCTGGAATATGTCGGAAAAGTGGAATCGTTCATCAATCAACAGTTCCGTATTCACCTCAGCAAAATGGATTAGCTGAGCGGATGAATAGGACGCTAACGGGGGAATGCTCTTCCATATGAATGTGGAAAAGAAATGGTGGGCTGAAGCCATAAACACGGCTGTCTATGTCACAAACCGGATTCCATGTGCGGCTCATAAAATGACCACACCTTTCGAAATAATTTTTGGACAAAAACCAACCTTGGAGGAATGCGAGTTTTCGGTGCTCAAGGCTACGCACACATCGACAAATCGAAACGGAAAAAGCTCGACAAAAAGACGTTTCGATGCATGTTGCTGGGGTATTCAGAACAAATCAAGGGATATAGAGTCTGGGATTATGAAACCAAAAAGGTGACATATACAAGAACAGCGGCGTTCAATGAACAACCACAAGCAAAATATATTCAAGTGGTTGATGGAGAAAGTACAAGTAGGATTACTGATGAAAATGAAGATGATTGCGTGTTTACGGAGTTCCAACAAAAAGATGAAACAGAGGATATGGAAATAGAAGAGCCCGGAACTCCGCGTCAGATTGTCAACAACCCAAATAGACAAGGTGAGTCCGACACATCTGACCCTCTGTTTGAAATAGACGATGTGATTATGGCCGATGATGATCTCTGTGAAAATGGAGATGGTACAAATCAATTGGTGACAAGGTCAAATCAACATGGAAACAATGGACCATCTGTGGAAACAAGCATAGTCTCTTATGCAGAGAATCCGACATCAACAGAAATTGTTCCATTAGGCAACGTTAGCCGGGACATTGTGACAACAACTGATGACTCACTGGTTTCTGCGATGCGACCACCGAAACGCCACCGAATTGGATACGAACAGGCACATGCTGTATACGAAACCCCGATATCGTATAATGAAGCCATTGAATCTCCACAGCGCGAAATGTGGGTGAAAGCAATACAAGATGAATTAAGTGCGCTGAAAGAAAAAGAGACATGGAGTGTTCAAGAAAAACCACCAAAGAAACGGTTATTGGTACAAAATGGGTTTTGCAATTAAAAGAAACGAGCATGGTGAAATCGAACGATTTAAGGCACGGCTTGTTGCTCTTGGATACCGTCAGACGTATGGTATCGACTACACTGAGACATATTCTCCGGTGGTGAACTTAAATTCGGTGCGGATTTTCATGGCAATATGTTGCCAAATGGGTATGTTTATACATCAGTATGACATAGACACTGCATTTCTCAATGGATTGTTAGCAGAAGAGGTGTACATATATCCACCTCAAGGTATCAGTGCAAAGCCGGGTCAAGTGTTCAAGCTAAATCGGAGTCTATATGGACTTAAACAAGCGGCAATTACATGGTTTAAAACCATAACAAGCGTTTTCGTCACTATGGGTTTCAAGTCCTGCACATCCTACTCATGCATGTTTATCCGAAAATATGAAGATTCGTGGATTTACGTAGCATTATATGTCGATGACATGCTTATTGGTGCAAAGTCGGTTGGGGCAATAAAAAGGGTCGCAGAGGAGATCCTAAAACATTTCAAGTTGAAGGTGCTAGGAAGCGTCCGATTTATACTTGGTATTGAAGTGGATTATAAACAAGATCGACGACAACTAAAGTTAAGTCAAGGCACCTGCATTCAAAGAATGATCGAAAAATTTAGTCAGGTCAACTCGAAGCCAGTAACAAATCCAAGTGTTGAAGGACAGTTTTTGTACAAGTGCAAGGAAAAGGACCCAAAGATGGAAAATCGTCCTTTTCGGTCACTTGTCGGGTCGCTGTTATACATTGCAACTGGGACACGACCAGACATTGCATATGCTGTTTGTCAATTAAGTCGACACCTGGAACAGCCAAGTGAAGAACATTGGAAGGCTGGAATTCGAGTACTCAGATACCTCAAGTCAACTTCAAGCAAAGGAATTTGTTACCATGGAAATACAGATGGTATCAAGGTTGAAGCCTATACAGATGCAGACTTGGCTGGAAACAAAGAAAGTCGACGATCAACATCTGGGGTGGTGGTGATGATAAATGGATCTCCCGTTATTTTCAAGTCGAAGATTCAGCAGAGTGTGGCGTTTTTTTTTTGAGCACAGCAGAAGCAGAATACATGGCTTTATCGTTATGCATTCAAGAAGTATTGTGGACAAGGAGCTTACTGAAGGAATTGAAGATAAATGTCGATTATCCAATTTCTGTCTACGAATATAACCAGAGTGCAATTGCAATTGCCAAAAATGATGGATACCAGAGTCGTGCGAAACATATCGACATTCGGTATCATTTTTGTACGGGAACAAGTGAAGGCAAAGATCGTGGACATCAAGTATATTAAGTCGAAGTTTCAATTGGCTGATTTCTTAACTAAGGCGATTTCGACAAAGAAGTTATTATTGGAAAAGTCTAAGATTGGGAACTTCTAGTCGAGGGGGAGTATTGTACCTAGATGAGATGGTACAGGTGGTACATATTACATATGCATTATAAAAAGGTATGGGATGGAGCAGTTGGGATGAGCCATGGGACTAATCAGTTTTATAACCGGTAGTCTATCCACATTAAGAAGATGGGACATACATCCTTGATTAGCTAGCGTAAGAAGGTACCTAGAGACGATACTAGCTAAGCACTTTCTAATTCGACATCATCTACAAAAACAATCCCTGTGCCAAGTCTATATTCATTAAGATGTAGTCATACAAATAGCACTTCAGCAGGTGGAGCAAGTGGCATGGCTGTGAAGGACTACAATACTATTAGTGGCTTTACGAAATGGGGTGCGTAACAGGCTAGCTGTTACAGGCTTACACTGTGGATTGCAAGTGAGGAAGCGTGTAATGTAGGATGTAATTTGTTCCTCAATAGTTTAATTTATATTAAAATTAAAACCGACTATTTATCAAAGTTAAATATCCTTAGTTATATATCTGAATATATAAGGCTTAAAGACGGTAAGTTTAAGAGTAAATATATTTTAAGTGGTTCGTAGCTAATTGGTATAACCAAGTCTAAACAAATCTACAATAATGTGATATAAATATGATCTAATAATACTCTTATTATTAGATCCCCTCTTGGATTCGGTATTTAGATCCGAATCGCATTTTTCCTTGTGGATTAATAACTTATAATCTAATATTCACATTTCAGACAGTAAGTCTGAAATTGAACTGTGATATTTCAATTTAAATATCATTTATGTAATGGTGCCCCATTACATCACTGAGATATTATTAGAATAAGCGAGTTTAAACTCGCTAGGGATTACACGGATCCGTCGTTGTACCGCGACATGATCATGGATACGGACCCTGTCGATTACGACAGCAACAACTCTTATAAGAGGGGGAAGGAGCCCAAGCGTACGAGCTCTCCTGGTCCGAGGTGTTCACCGAGTCGTAATGTAGACTCGGCGCGTAGCGCGAATTCATCAAGCGCTATGCCTGCCAAAAAACAGCGGGTAGTAGTGGCTTGTGCCACTGCTGATTCGTCATTTCGTACGGAACCACATGTTCCGTACACGGTGGGGTTTTGGACCCCAGGGTGGGCTCTTGCCCCCGACAGTGGCAGTCATCATAAGCATGACTGCCAGTATGCGTTGTTTGACATCAATATCTTTGATGACTGTGAAGACATCCTCGGACATCTATTCGATCGTTTACGGATGATAAATTCCGGTACTTTATCGACCTTTTCTTCCAAGATTCGCTTTTATACGAACCGGAAAGGGTCGCGGAGGAACAGGGGCAGTAAGAATGCCCTGACCCGAAGTTGGAACGCTTTCGTTGATAGCTACAACAAAAGCCCCGATGAATATGTGAACAGAGCTCACATCATGCGCGAGTGCTTCTTAAAACACTCGCGCTTTGGCAAAGCGAAGTGGATCCACTTTCCCTAAACTCGGAATGGATACCTTGCGGTGTGCCTTCACATATTGATTTGCCCTCGTTGTCCGAGGGGTGCTCCTTGCAAAGGCGAGGATGGATTGCGTGAGTACTGTGGTTACTCAGTACCCTCCAAGATAAAAGGGCCTCACTGATGCCCTTAATGCATCAACATCTAGTGTTGATGCTTATTCAAATTACGAGTTTGAGGGGATGTATCCTTCTCAAACTCCATCAGGAGATCAGGGGCGTCAGCCTTCAGAGCCTCGATCGGCTCCCAAGAATCATAGTCTTGGGAATAACCCCACTAGCGTACCAGGTACTCGGTACTCTGCCCTTCCTTACAAGAAATTGAGCGCTCCAGAGTAAGCACTCAAACATATAACGCTTATTCTCCTGATTATCAATCAGGGGCGGCGGTGGGGGCCGATGGTTGCCGCCGTTGTTGTGGAGAATGGGTCTCAACTCCGGAAACAGGAGATGAATCACTTTGGGTTGAGCAGCGATATGGCTCACGTCGTGAAGACATATCGGTCTCTTCGTGTCGAGATGTGCGATCTGATGGGCGCGCAACTTTCCTTTCAGCAGTTCGGCTGGTAGAACTTGACCGCAATAAGTCGGAGCTTGAGAGCCTCCGGACTTCTCACAATCGGATGGAAGCCAAATCCAGGTCTCTTATGAGACTTGAAGAAGCACAGCATACGCCGTGGGGATATGTCTCTTCAAAGGATGGAGACGAAAAATAAGGTTTGAGGCGCCCTACGTAGAACGTAAGGTGCGGCATTATTGCTGCGGGAATTTTTTATGTATAGGCAATCACTCTAACACTTTGGACCTTGAATGATCCAATAAATTTAGGAAGCGCTTACCGTGTAAGAGAGTTGCTCATGTATGTGTAGATACATAAGTCGATGATAATAAAAACAATTCGCGTTTCTTAAAGTAATTTTTGTTTCAATTTCCTTTCTTATCTGCTTTTTGCTTCTGCTTATCAAAAGCAGAGGCACGGTCGTCTTTTACGTAGCTTATTACAGCTAGACGCAGAAATACAAAGTCGTCCACTGCTTCATTAGCTGAAAATATACTTCTCTCGTTGCCTACAGCCATTGCCGCATACACATATTCGTCATAAGCGCTTCAGTGTCAATTGAAATTACTGTGTTTTCACTGTTTTAACCGTAGGGCACATCTGTTTCTTCGCAAGTTGCTGTTGCAACTTGCGCATTGACTCGCTCGCTCAAAATTTGAGCAGGTCCCTATCCTATTTAGATTTGACATATCAAAAATTCCGACTATCAACAAAGATCGATGCGTCTTCGTCGGATCGCTCCATAATCAAACATGCTATATTGCAGTCTACGTTCCAACCTGCACTCGTCAATGAAACAAAACTGCCTTGAAGCAGCGGTTCAACATGACAGATTTAGGGGAGGTGAGTACTTGCTCAGGTGGTCCATTAAGCGGAACCGCAAAGACGGAACGATCGTCATCCACCAAGAGAAATATGCAACTAAAGTCCTTGATCGCTTTAAAAACATTGTGACATATCTCGTTACTACACCAGTTGACCGCAGCATAAAACTATCTAGTGCCATGAGCCATCAAACAGAAGCTGATAGAAATATGATGAAATACATTCCATATCGCGAGGCAGTCGGTAGCCTCATTTATGTTATGACAGGCACCCGCCCTGACCTTGCGTACTACATGAGAGAAGTAAGTCAATACCTCCCCAACCCTGGAGAAGAACTCTCAAAAGAAGCCGTTCGACCTACATGATACAATAGGCCACGGACTAACTCTGGGTGGAACCATCCAACAGGGTGCCCGTCAGCTCACGAACAGTCTTACTGCTTTTTCAGAATCTGACTATGTGAGCAGCTTAGTTTTCCGACGATCTATCGATGATTTTGTTACAATGATCGTAAAAAAAACGATATCGTGGCTTTCACGAATACCGTTGTTCTGTCCACAATGGAAGCTGAGTACATTGCACTCTGTCAATGCATGCAGGAAGTAATATAAGATGTGAACTTGGATGTCAATTCACGAAGACAACCATAGTTACATTAAACTTGCAAATAATCCTGAATTGCACGGTTATCAATATACGCTATCACTTTGTGCAATAAACAGTAGAACAACAACGGTTCACTATTACGTATTGGAATACAAAGAACATGTTAGTCGACATTTTTACCAAGGCACTTCCAAAACCTAATATGCTTTATTTAAGAAATAACTTGATGTGCCATCTCGGGACAGAATGTCTAAGCAATCTTACAAACCAGACAGAAATTCTCCTAAGGTTTTCCTGCGAAAACTTTGTGAGGTTTTCCCGGACATATTTAATCAAATACTTAGTAAACAACAAATTGATATTTCTCTGTTTTGGAAAAGAATAAACGGTTTGACTTGACCTTTCATATCTCTATTATTATTTTGATAAAAATACAGTCCATACCATATTTAAACGCGCGCGGTGCGTGATATCGACCAGTATTTTTTACGTTCCATAACACACAATAATCAAGTATATAACTGCGTATTAGTGTGAACGGATTTGACAGGTGAAATGGTTTCTTTCGTAAAATGAACAAAATTGAGGTTTATTAGATGACAGTATGTATTCAGAATGCTGGTTGTAGGAGAAACCCAAATCTACAGTAATACGAGCACGAAACACGTTACAGCACGTTTATCAAAGCTACCGATTATCAAATATTGTTAATTTGCACCAATCATAATGCATAGCTTTTTGTGAAAAACCAAAAGCTTCATTCTTTTCTGAAAGATTAAGCTAATAAACCCTACACTGACAAACCAAGGATTTTAGTACGGTTGAATTAGTTCTATCCATGGTGTACGAGCTATCGGCAGTAAACTGCCGCTTAATATGGATCCGAGATAATGACTTATAACTGATATCACAGTCTAAAAATTAAGGGAATGCCTAAAGCGACGCCCCTCAAAATACGCTTTTGATTTGTCAAAAATCACCTTATCTAAGGCCTAACTGTACGTCATCGCTCATTTGCTGAACACAATGACCGATTACGAAAGTGGTTTGCTGAACACTGTATGTTCTTCGAGTAGACAATACTCGTAAATAAAAACAATGTGTTTGGGGAAGGCATATTGCACCCAATGCTGCTGAAGATGGAAGGATACGATGGTCGACTCGGATTGGGGGAGTATGAGGTCGACATTAAAGAAAAGTTTCTCCCCTGGAGGTCCCTACTAGAGCTGGTCAGGACTACGCTGCCGGTCACTATAGTGCTGGTCACTATGCCCCAGCCGAATCCGGTTGCACTATGGTGAAGATCACCATAGTCCGAGGAAAGATCATGATTTCGACCATGATCCGAAGAAACAAATGCATGTAATGGATATTAAAGATGAAAAAATAAAAAAAGAAGAACTGAAGGTTGGTTATGACCAGGGTGGAAAGCTGGCTGGCTCAGGACCAAGTCACCATCCAGGTCACCTACCCCTCAAAGAACTGGACGGGCAAGGACCAGGCCTTCTACCTCACAAGGATAGACCACGTTTTGAAAAAGAAGAAGATGAAGAAGAAAAGTTGGACGGCCTATCACAGAAGGTTACGGACACCGACCTGGAGCGTGCCTACCACCTTCGCGAGTTGGGTCAGTTCTTACGAACGGATGGGGTCCTGAAGATAACTCGATCAAAACTCCTAGGTTGATTAAAGGGTCCCGTTTCTCCCCCATCTTTCTCATACAGCCACGTGGCCCTTATTAGAGGACTGTTTGATCAGCTCAAGCCAGCCGGCATCAACACCGGCGCTTTCGACCCGAACAAGTTATTCGACCGGAAGGCGAATAGGCTGAAGGAGGCATCCAGCGCGCTTCACGACCACCTGGTACTGCTAGTGGGCCGGTATCCACCGCAGAAGATGGCGGCAACAGCTGAGGCGACCCCACCTTCACCACCGGCGGCAGGCAGAACGGCCGGAATACATTCCGGTTCTTTACAGTACGAGTCTGCCCTTTTGGACGTAGGTTCGACGGACTCATCTGTGGGTATTATTCGCATAGCGCTTGGGCCTAAGGGAGCAGCGCGTGTGGCAATGGCTTTGGGAAATACGAAGATCCAGATAACCGAATCAAAAGGAAGCCAGACAGCATAACATCCAGACACGGACGGCGACGGCGGATCCAGATCCAAGGGCCAAAGACGTGGATGTACGAATTAAGAAGGAATCCCAAGCCGGCCACAAAGTGGGTCCCCAAGGACCCCTCAGTGGGCTCTCAAGCTGGCCCTCAAGTGTCGGACCACCTTCAGAGTATGTTTTCGGCTATGATGGAAAGATACTCGAAGGAGCAGCGTCGGCCAGTGCCGGCCGCTACAGTCCAGGACCACAGGACCAGCCAGCCCATCGGGAGAGACAGGTTCCCGGATCAGCCCAGCAATTATGCGAGGAAATCGATCGATGAGGACATGGAGTCAGTGCAGTCTAGCCAGAGCGAGCCCCATGCCGGTCCCCCGAGTCGCCGGCCAGGTCGCCGACCTGGACGGCCATCGAATAGGAAGCCGTCACCCAGTGACGTGGACATGGAGTCTGTCAAGTCGGCCAGGAGCCACTATGATCCAGATGATCTGGATTTGGGTATGTCTTGCCGAGCCAATATGATCACAGCCCAAGGTTTTGACCCGGACTCTAGGGTTCGAATGTCGGCCACGAACGAGTCGAAAGATTTTACTGGACAAGACATAGATGACGACCAGGCCCGAAGATAGCTGAGCAAGACGAAGTCAGCATTCCTCAGATCGTACTCCGAACTATGAGAAATGTCTAATTAATGAAGCCCTAATGTAGGGACCAAAAATGGATCCAGCAACTCATCCGGGAAGTCCGACACGATCGGAGGCAGCTGGTCGAAGCATTTGGAGAACAATACTGTGAATCGGGAATGTCGGATACGCGTCAGTACTTCCATACCAAGTAGAAGGCAGACAAGACCCCTCTGGAATACCTCCATCGTTTGAATGTCGCAGGAATGAGAGCTAACATACCGGTCAAGGAAGATGCCAGCCGGTCAAACGCTGCCCGAGAACACGTGGAACATTTCACCAGCACGCTAGACGACCGCAAATTGGTAGACTAACCCGCGCTGCTACGAAATAAAAAGTATTACGGAGCTGGGGCTGACGCTACGGACTTACCAGAGGGCGAAGAAGCGAGGCCCCAAGGCAGCAGTTGGAATGGGCAGGTACAGGTCACGTGCTTACCTATATAAAGGATGCCGGCCGCCATCCACCAGGACGGCCCGCGCCGTCCGCATGGAGGCCCGAGGTTCGGATGCAACCAGTTCGGAAGAGTAATACCAGCCGTCTGAAGGAAAATCCGAAGAGGAACAATACCGGTATCTGTTCTCAGCGGAAACCAGTCAGCAGCCCAGAGCGTTATCTAGGTCGGAACAGCAGAAACATTTCCCGGCTTGATCTGACCAGGACTACCCCAGACGGAAGTGTACCCACTGTGGGTCCATCAAGCATAACGACAGAAGCTGCTGGAAGCGGCTGACCTGCAAGAAGCGCGAGAGGAAAGGGCATCCAGCTGAACACTGTCTGTTCATCTGGAAAACTTGCGGAGAGGTGCACGAGGCTGGACTCTGCCCTATCGAGGAGTTCTACAACCAGATGAAGAAGTGGTATGTCCCGACCAAACATGCTGGAACGTTGCCACCAAGGGTGGAAAAGATGTTAAACTAGATCGATTGCCAGGTTGGAATCTGGTTCGAGCCGAGCGGTCTAGTGTTAGTGTCTATGCACATGTCGGTAAGGAGGATAACCGAGAAGCAAAGCAAAGCGTAACCGACAATACATGTAAGTTTGACGATTACGTCACCCGATCCCCGGGCAGCAGGGCTGACCCTTTCCTGGTGAGAAGTATACAAACGGACGAATATTCTCGGTCTGAAGTGCTTATGGAATTGAATCTGTTACCCGGCGAGTCACGAGGTTATTGCAAATACCATTCGCCGGATAAGTGGCTCAAGCAGGCCAAGGCCGATGGTAAGATTAATAACCAGAAGGCCACTATTCGTTTTGACTCTGGCGCAGAAGTGTCCATCGTCGACACCACCTTTGCGCGTAAGGTTGGACGTGAAATAGATGAGACGAAGCGGCAAGAGTGTATCGTAATTGGAGAAAGTTTATACATGACCCAAGGAAGGACAAGAGTTAAAATTACTTTGGATGGGTTGTCGGTATACTACTTTACTGCCTGGGTAGGTAGGCTAGCCGGGCAAGACGCAATTCTGGGGATGGATTTTATGGTTCCTACCGGCATACGTCTGGACTTATCTCATGGCACATTGGCGTTGCCTGACGAGGTGCAGATCCAGCTGGCTGACCGGCGGCCTCTATATGGTGCCCACGTCCAGTTCCTCAAGTTAGGCCAGTTTGTAACGGTGCCAGTGAGAAGGACGGTGGAAGTAACTGTGCGGCCACACGACAGGCAGCATAAGTTATGGCTAACAAGGGGCGAGTGTTGGGTGCCCTCGTTCGTCAAAGGGGAAGGTCACCTCAAGTAAATAAGCGTGACCAACATCTCAGAGCAGTCCCTCACCTTGCATGAGGATGTCATCATTGGAATGTGGCTGGCCGAAGACAAAGTGCCCCGCCGGCTAGATATGTCACTATTGGCTAAAGAACCATATCGAGTGACAAAACCTGGCCTACCAGGCAACTACAGATCTAGTCTAGTGAGGAGGATCTGTGGAGGAAGACCGGACTCCAGTGGTGGTTAAACCCGAGTACCGGACGCCTTCTAGAATATTGATGCGGAGCCGGAGACCCCGATATGAACACTCCAGAGGGAATCAGAAGACTAAACGATATCATATCGAAAAGGAGACATCTGCCGATCGGCCCAGATAACGCACTACCTCCGGCCGGCCCATGGGGCGGTATGCGACATCGATGTTGGTAACGCCAAGCCGGTAGCACAAAAGTGCCGAAGGGTCGTCCCCCAGTATCGAGAAAAGCTATCCGAACTCATTAAAGGACTGCTGGCCACCAAGATCATCCATCCGTCCTCCTTGCCATGGGCGTCGCCCATCGTAATCATAGAAAGAAGAACGGGGTGGATATAAGGTTGTGCATTGACTACCGACTGGTGAACGGGCTGACTAAGCTAATGGTTTACCCGATGCCGTTGATCAACGACTTGCTGGAGGATCTGGATAACGTTTTGTGGTATAGCTCGTTGGACATGGCTAGTTGATTCTGGGTGGTTTCTATGACCAATCGTGCACGGGATATCTCTGCGTTTGTAACGCCCTTCGGGCTGTTCGAGTGGGACCGGATGCCGTTTGGCCTCAAAAATACCTCGCAGATTTACCAGCGGCCAATAGATAACGACTTGTATGGGCACTTCAAGATCAAGGCAGACCAAGATCCTACCCTGGTCGATGACGAATTCACCGAAGGTGACCCTGATCCCAACCGAAAATCTTCGGTTTTGGGGCGGCGGTCCTACATCGATGATATTCTTGTGACGGCTACTTCCTGGGATTTGTTATATCAAAAAGTAGAGCAATTGATGATTACGTGTGAAAAGTGGAATCTTTCGATTAGTGAGGTGAAAATTTTCTGGGGATAACTAAGGTGACCTATTTGGGTCACCAGGTTTCGATTGCTGGACTGGAAGCCAATCCAAAGGATTTGGAGTCTTTGAGTAATCTGCGTTTCCCGCGGTCATTGAAGGCCATGCAATCCTTTTAGGGCAGCTTGAACTATTACAGTGTTATCATTGAGGACTTCGCAGTCTACGCCGCTGTGCTGAACGAGTTACTGGAGGTGGATTACCACAAGCTGCGAGAGCAGGGTCGGCAAGGGGAAATGCTGACTGGGTCAGCTTAATCAACCAATGAAAATCTTTCCCCGTCAACAATATCAGCCAATGAAAAGTTGGCCTCGTCAACTATTTCGGCTAATGAGAAGGTGGACTCGTCCGCCCAAGCCGGCAGCCGGCTTTCCGACTCCAATGCTGCCCACACATGACCAGGGCGATGGTGGCCTTCGGCATGTTGGAAGCGACGATGGCGACTATACCGGTTCTGAGACACTTGGTGTGGATAAGGATCCAATGGTCATCACCTATGCTAACAAGTGGGCTATTTCGGCTGCCCTAGTGCAGGATCATGATGGAGTGTATTGTCCTGTGATGTTCACCAGCCAGACTCTAAAAGCCAACGAAGTAAACTATGGGCTGGTGGACAAAGAAGTAATGGCCTTGCTACTGATTCTGGATGTATGTTACACGATGTTGGAATTCCGCCCTAATAAGGTGTTATCCAGACGGTCGACCCTGTCATGGCTTCTTACAGCAAACCAATTTGATGGTCGGCTGAGTAGATGGGCTGCACTGTTGTTCCAGTGGTCTCTAGAAGTGATCAAGTGCACTAAAGGAGAGGAAAAGATACTGGGAACATTAGTGGCCAGCATCACTCCAAGGGCAGAAGTGGAAAAAGCACTGATAGCGATAGCGCCCCGAAAGCAGTCACGGCAATCCATCACACTCCCACCACCGACAGTTGGTCCAGCGGAAGAGCTGATGGTTCTGAGCTTCGACGGGTAGGCGAGCGTCAAGAAGGGAGTGGGCGGCTATAGTGCCATCTTGTGGAAGCTGCCCGAGTGGAAAGTGGTCGCCGCTACCTCTGACTTCACGCCTGGCATAACAGTGATCGAGGCGGAGTACCGGGCATTGTTGCTTTGCTTAGATTTGCTGGCAGTCCCGACACAGGGGCGAATTATTATATGCGGTGACTCCAATCGAGTGATCTGACAAATCAACAGGGAATTATTCTACAAGGCTTCCCGACTACGGCTGTTGAATGATAGGCCATGTCAGCCCTGAGAAAATGGCCAGAGCATGAAGTGCTACATGTCGAAAGAGAATGGAACAACAGCGCAGACTATCTGGCCACGTTGGCCATGCGAGATCAGAACGGCCTCATAGTTTCGGATCCAGTTATGTTTGATGAACTGGCGGGACTTAACAGGTTACCAGAAATAATCTGATAAGCCAAGTGCGAAATCCACCCACCCAAATCCAGCCAGTCTGGAGAAGGAAGGTTTGATGACCAGGCATGAAACAGATACTCAGACCTGGATGATCCAGGAGCCGCCCTATGGCAACAGGAGATCCCTCTAGATTCAGCTGATCTGGCATAACCGGGGCGGGTTAAGCGGATACGGAAGGTAGAGTTGGACAAACGAAGGGTGAATAAGAGATAAAAGAAGCACTGACGGATATATTAATTGGGTAACAGAAGGAAATAGGATTAAACTAGCCAGGTCGCTCTTCACCGTGGACGATTATTCTTGTCGAGAAGCCGGGACACTCAAAATCCAGGATGATCGGAGAGCTAGTTACGGTATTGATTGCGCCAAGGATCCTGCCGGTCGATATCTTCCAAAATGTCAGAAAGGGAGGTAGTGCACCTAGGCCAGGATACCATGTCCCGCCCTCTGCCGACTCCCCCCTTTTCTCATTTTTTTGGTTTGCCAGGTGGAGTAGAAAAGAGGAGAGGAACAGGTCATAGGCGCTGTATCTGATGCCCTCCAAGACAAGTGTACACAAACGGACTCACGCCTCTGTAGCCAGACTGCCTCGATTTTTTCGGGCGACGAAACAAGTTCTGAGGGGTGGATAGTTTCGCTGGACATCCGCCGAAATGAACAAAAATGTGTAAATTTCCAAATGGCCTGGGCGTGGGCACCAAAGAACTCCCGGTACTTCTCTCGGAAGCTGGTGAACCACTGGTTGAGTGGAACCCCCATATCCGACATCTCAGTGGCCAAAATTTTCCAAGGTTTTGCCTCCCTTAGCTTGTCAACCACACCTGATTTCACCAGGCCGGGGCACCAAGCTGACAGTGGAGGAGACTTCAGAGAAGGAGGGAATATCCAGAAGGTGGACCGGGATAAGGAGTGAGCGAGTCTGGAACTGAAGACATCGGCAAGACTCAAGTTTGCCAGCTGCTCGAGCGTCCAAGGTTGAATAGCTCGGCCGGTCCGCCTCACTTATGAAGCAGCCACCAGGTAACCACAGGAGCGGGAGCCTTGGAAGAGGCGGCGTAGGGGCGGAAGGGCTCCGCCAGATCTTGGGCCTGGTTGCAGATCGAACGGATCAAGTTCCTGAATGGGTTCTAGATGGGGCTTGTAGCCGAGGTTTGGAGTGAACCTTTGGAGAGGGTCCTTTGAGTTCTTCCAGGTTGAGAGACAACCACTGATCCGGAATGTCGTCCTCAACCTCCTCCTCCAGTTTCTCCTCTTCCTCTTCCTCTTCTTCTTCCTCTTCGTCCATTTCGTCTTCTGTCTCGGCCTTCTTCATGGACTTCGGGGGCTGTTCACGATCTTGGAATCGGAAGTGTCCTTGAGAGTCAAAGGGAGGCTAGTGCTCGAGGACAGAGACGGATGAGTAGGTTCGTACTCTTCAGAGCCAAAGCCCGCCGGCGGTGGGGTCTGAAAATCAATGACCTGATCTGGAGTCGGGTACGAGTCGGTTCGGCCACTGGAACTTAAGAGGCGACGTCTGGTATCCGCGCGAGAGCGAGACAATGCGGCACACACTTGATGGTCGAGATAGTCTTCGTCTTCGTCATCATCGTATTCATAATCACTGGAAGGCGGATCTGAACCAGCTTCGGAGCCGGATGGTGAGTCAGCTTCCAAGCCGATGGTGAATCAGCTTCCTAGCCGGATGGTGAGTCATCTTCCAAGCCGGATGGTGAGCCAGCTTTTGAGCCAGGTTGCGCCGGAAGAGTGAGTAGGGATACTGCAGCTGTCTTCATTGGGGACGAATCCGAATCGCTGTCCGAGTCGAGGTCCAGATCACTGCCTGAATCGGCAAATAACACTAGTGCAGAAGAGAAGGCTCCCTCTCTTCCTCCGTTTGGGGCTGACTGAGGACAGATCGGAACCAGCCGAACTCTTAACCGGTTTCCGTCCTGCCAGGCCTGATGACAGTGACGTTTGTGGCGAAGAGACTATCCATCGGTCCACCATATTCAAGACGTCAAAAATAGCCTCTCGCACACGCGAAGGAGCCTGTACGACGGGGGCAGTCTGGATCCGGGTCTCTTCGAGCCGGTCCTGCAGTTCACATAGACGAGACCTGAACCGATCCTCCTTATCCAGCAAGGTGGTGTAGGCATGGTCGGCCCGGGCCAGTTCGTCACAAGCACCATGATATTGTGCTCGAACCTGACAAAGCTCGGCCCGCCGTCTCTGCTGTTTGGAGTAGGCCTCCTGCAGCTAATGCTCGAGAGAATAAATATGGTGGAGGGTCTGAGCATAGGATTCTTGCAGGTGGTCGTGGTCATCCCGCATGGCGTCTAATTCTTTAGACACTTAACGGTACAGGTTACGAAGTTGCAACAGTTCCTGAGATTTTTGTGAGGCTTCGGCAGATCGTTCTTTCAGGTGTTCCAGTTGTTGAACTTCAAAACAACACGGTCACACAGACTGTAAGCAATGGGATAACGGTACAGAAGTTGGTGAATCACTTACGCTGAAGTTTAGAGCGGTGGACTAACTCTTGTTTTGCGACCCGAAGAGGCTCCACGACGTCGGCCAGCATATAAAGGCGGTCCCGCTCCCTTGTCAGACTGGCGACCTGGTCTTCGAGATCGGCTACCTGACGTCGAAGATCATTCGGTTCCAGAGATGAATTTCGGGCGGTAGCCTCGTCAGCTCGGCGGTTGGCCGAGGCGAGAGCTGGGACCAAGCCCGCCTGAATATTCTCCAGGATAGCTTCCTAATTCGGTTTCTTCGGAGGAGGGATCAGATGGTGCAGTGGCCTTACGCAGTGCATCAGTGAGCTGGCCTACAATGGCCCGAAGACATGCTACTTCATCCCTGGCCTCCTGACGGCAACTTCTTAGCTCGGAAATTCGAAGTCCAGTACGATCCAGCATCGCACAGAGAAGTGTACAGCGCTGCGCTAGAATCGCGGAGTCGGCCTGACTGGATCGAAGATTGGTTTGAAGGGAGGAAACAGTATCCTTCAACTTTTCCTGTCACCGTAGACCTGACCGTAAATGCGGATCGCCGTATCGATATCAGCCGAAGACAACACCAGGTCAGGGATACGTGAAGAAGCCGGCGCACCCGCGAGTTCCACCCCGCTGGATGGCGAGTCATCGACAACCAGGGTGACCCGACAGATGTTATCCTCATCGACTTGCAGAGCTGGGAATACATCGAGAGATGGTCAGAAAAATGGCAGCTGAGACCTCAGGTCAGCTTGAAACCAGCTCAATGAAGACCGTCTGAAAAGTTGGGCAAGGGACTTACCAAATCGGGGCGTTGGTGGGAGGAAGTAAAAAGAACTGTGTCAGGTGAGGTCGTGCCCCAACCGTTGTGCGGCTGCAACAAGACTCAGGGGCGGCTGTTGTGAAGTGACTTCGGAGTGAATTAACGGCCGGGTGTGAAATACACCTGGCCGAGGCTGCCTTTTGATTGGCTGAAATTAGTGGTCAAGAGTGCGGGCGCTAGAGGACCGCTCCTGGAAGTGTTCGGGAGCACTCACAAGCGACCGATCAGTGCAAGGCATGGAATCAGGCTAGATAAAGGCGATCCGGAGACTCGGAACCAGGTCTGCCAGAAGTTGGCCGGCCGGACCAGGTGGAGCTGGATGGTCGTCGATGGTGGTTTTAGGGGGCCAAGGGGCGGATCGGCTAAGATATGTACGTATGAAGGGACCTGGGGAAGGCTATGCCCCTGTAGAATCTGGTTGGGACGCCCAAGGTGGGTGCGTGGCCGCGAAAGGGGAATCAGAGTCGGCGGCTAGGTCTTGTTCAGGTCGGGGTAGATGGCTATCCAGGTCGGTCAGACTTTTTGGTGGCACGGTACACAAAATCTTTCCAGGTTGAGCTGGCCGCGCTATTTCAGGTAAGGCACATTACCATCCAGCCAGGTTATTTTGGGTAGGGTACTCAAAAGGTTGTATTGGATCTAGGGATAAAAATTAGTATACGTTTCGCTTTCTAAGACGAAAGTCATCATTGGTTAACAGCTGTCCTGCCTTACGACGAGCATCAAAACTTCGTCGTTTGCTTTCACTTGGTCATGTGGTAACGGTCATTGCCGCGTACCTCGTTCCTGTTACGAGGTCGACCTCATGTCGAGTCCCTTTGTCTCTAAGGAAATTGCATGAAACATCTTCTGGGAATACGTCAGCATATCGATAAAATCTAACGCGATCACATCAGTGTATTCCAAAAGAACATCATAGTAACGGGAGTTTGCTTGAAGCGACCCAACGCTCTGCGCTTCAAACCGTTAAACTTTGATTTGTTCAGTGGGAATGGACTCATTTCCAATGCCGTGCGCTTGCACTGGGGATGTTTCAGAGGGCTAACAAGGCCCCCTCTAGCTGCTATTGGTTTAGGTTGAAAGGAACCCACCGGAAGTCCCCTGACAGGGAGTCATCGTGAAACTTATACTCAACACAAGTTGCCCGTGTTTTGAATACAGTTTATCCTTTTGGAAAGTGTGCTGAAGTTTTGGCTTACTGTGGAAGATTGTGGAGCATTATCTGGATTCCCTATTTACACATAAGATTGGAGAAACCCCTTTGTTATCTTTGGTTAAACTGGCCGATCGATTTTTCTCGGTCCAGCCTTTGCGGTATATACATTTCAAGTATAACGCTAGCCTTCTCTCCGGTGAAGATTTCCGCCCAGGCGCAACCCTAGTCCTAACCCTCGTCCCCCTATTTTATGGACTTTTACCTTTTCGCCCTAGCGTCCACCAAGAGAGCTTAACCGCCAGTGCTGACGAGTACACAAGGTGAGCTTTACAAACATGGACCATCCAAGTCGTCACAGCCAAGGTGATGGAAGAGACCGATCCAGTCGGCGGGATGCTGGCTCGGACTAAGACCTGGATGGGCGGAGTACCCCCTCCGACAGTCAGTCATCGGGGCCTCCCGTGGGTGTTCGCATCTCAGAAGAAATTTCTGAGAGCGACAACACCATATTTTTATATGCTCCCGAGCTATTCTGAATCTAAAACAGCTGAGATATAGAAAAATTACTTAAGGGTCGAAATCCGGCGTTACTTGAAACTCGACTTAAGGCCAGTTATTTAAGCCAGTCTCGAGTTATGTACGGTATATAGTTAACAGTAAGTAATAGATTGTTGCTCACTTTTACGATTTTGAAAAGGTGGCCTAAGAAATTCACAATCTTTCATATTAACCAAATCACCTTTTAGACGACGGACAGGTGTTTATTTTGTGAAGTACGGTAATAGCCATTAACTCCCCTCTGGTTTGGATCAGTAATTTAAATTAACTGTTGCTCATGTGGGTACAATAATGGATAGTATGAAGATAATATCACATAGTAACTCTTCTACCGCAAGACGACACCCCTCAAAATTTGCTATTGATTGACCCCTAGCAAAATTTTAGTCACGAATTGCTTGCATTGCTGAACGTGTGTATGTTACGTACATTAAGTCAACCTGCTCGACATTGAAAAAGAATAGGTAAAATGTGGTTACGGTCAAAGGTTAAACTGTACTTGTGGTTGAATAAATTATTTTTTTTGGTATTAATATCTGAGGTGATGTTTTTTTGTTGTGGATATTTGCTTACATGCGAGAGTCTAACCTCACCACACTCCAGTCCCATCTTTTGTAGGAAGAATTCGACAGGAGGGTGGCAAATCGTTCACGCTTTTAAAAGGCTGAACGCAGCTACAGAGCCGGCGCACACGCCGATACCGCGCAAAGCGTCATCATAGATGACATGGTGGGATCACTGTCTTTAGTTCTCTCTACCTAAGGGACAGATTTTTCCAAATTCCGATGCGTGAGAAGGATATCCCTCTCACGGCAGTAAGCATTCCAAGCAGAATGCTTTGGGAGTGGCTTCTGATGCCACAGGGTTTAAGACATTCCCCTTGCATCATTCAATAGATGCGTCACGCACCTATTGCGTCCGGTGCGTCAGTTTACACCGAGCTATTTCGATGATGTGTTCATCCCGAGCAAGAGTGAACACGGTAAAAGTGATGTAGATGTTCATGAAGAGCATATACGTCGAGTGTTAGAGCTTATGTAAGCATTAGCCCTATGCACAATTGGAGAAGTGCACCTTTAATTCACCTGAGTTACCCGTTCTCGGTTGTTTCGTAGGTAAGAACGGAGTGCGCTCTGAACCTGAAAAGATCGGAGTGATAACTGAATGGCCGGTGTCAAACAACGTCAAGGAACATTGTGAGTTCGTTGGCCTTGTGACATATAATCGAGATTGACTGACTGTCGGAAGGGGTACTCCGTCCATCCAGGTCTTAGTCCGAGTCAGCATCAAGCCGGCTGAACCGGTCACTTCCATCACCTTGGCTGTGACGACTGGGATGATCCATGTTATGTAAAGCTCACCCTGTGTACCCCTCACCACTGGCGGTTAAGCTCTCTTGGTGGACGCTAGGGCGAAAAGTTAAAAGTCCATAAAATAGGGGGGCGAGGGTTAGGACTAGGGTTGCTCCTGGGCGGAAATCTTCACCGGGGAGCAGGCTGGCGTTATACTTGAAATGTATATACCGCAAAGGCTGGACCGAGAATAATCGATCGGCCAGTTTAACCAAAGATAACAAAGGGGTCTCTCCAACCTTATGTGTAATATAGGGAATCCAGGTAATACACGGGCGACTTGAGTTGAGTATAAGTTTCACGACGACTCCCTGTCAGGGGTTTTCCGGTGGGTTACTTTCAACCTTCCTCGGGCAAACCAATAGCAGCTAGAGGGGACCTTGTTAGCCCTCCGCTCTGAACCAATGATGACTTGCGTCATAGGAAGCGAAATGTATACTGATTTTTATCCCTAGATCCAATACAACCTTTTGTGTACCCTACCCAAAATAACTTGGCTGGATTGTTATGTGTATTACCTGAAATAGCGTGACCAGCTCAACCAGAACGGTTTTTGTGTAATGTACACCACATAGCTCGACCAGCCTGGATAGCCATCCACCTCGACTTGGACGAGACCAGGCCGCTGACCGACTCCCTCTTCGCGGTTGCCCATCTACATTCGGTGTTCCATCCGGCTACTACTGGGACATAACCTCCCCTGGAGCCTCTCATATGTCCATTTCTTGACCGATCCGCCCCTTGGCCACCTATGGCCACCATCATCGGCAATCCGGCCCCATTTGGTCCAGCTGGCCAACATCTGGCTGACCTGGCTCTTAGCCTCCGGGTCATCTTGTCTAGCCTGGTTAATGTCTTGTACTGATTTGGCGCTTGAGAGTGCTCCCGAACACCTCCGGCACCTGTCATCCTGCGTCCGTCGGTTGCCGACCCGGGCAACTATCTTGGGCCAACATTTCTACCAATCAGGTAAGTGGATTTACTTCTCATCAGTCCGTTAATTTCGGAACCATTTCACCACATGGTTGATCGATTGAATTTGCTGGTCAGGTCTAATGATATGGTTGTCTGAGAGACTAAAGAGGTCAAGATATACAGTCTTGATCCGTCTGGAGATGTACCAACCAAAGCAAATCAATTTCGGTTTCGAAGATTAGCACAAACCGGCCCCGCTCGATTCATGAGATTAGCCAAAGTTGGCTCCAAAAAGCTGACCACGAGCCGATACCTCAAGGTTTAGTACGTGTCATCTGCAGAAGTCGGGTTCAGATCAGTCAAAGAAGCCGATCTCAAGCCAACTCCAAGTCGACCCGAGTCCGTCTTGGCCCCCGCCTCCAGATACCGATTATAAAAAGTTTTGTCAAGATCGGTGCTGAGCCAGCCCGAGAAGTCGGCTTTAAATTGACTCCAAGCCGATCCCTATCTGATTCCAGAAGGACCAGGTCGGGCCGGTTGAAGATCAGGTCGATTGGAGATCGGTCGAGAATCAGGTTGAAGATTAGCTGAAGATCGGTCGATGGTGGTACCAGCGAAACATGTGATACGACAATCAAGATCGAAGCATTAGGTAAGTAACATAGGTTGGTGTATGGTACATTAGATATTCATATTGCATTTTAAATAATAGGATTGAATTTACCCCCTAAGCTCGCTCCTCCACGTGTCGGCGGTCATTGAGAGCACAGGGTTATCAAGCCCCCTTTAGTTCAGCTAAATTCCCGGTTGAGACGACCATAGACGCATTTTGGCTCACCGGAAGTCCCCCGACAGGATTGTTTAAGGATTTCAACCCCCACTCCCACGCCCTTGTGTTTGGAATACGTCCTTTTAATTGGAAAGGTTTTTGTGGAGATAACTTTGTGGTTTACTGATGAAGATCGTGACTATATCGTGTTTCTACTTGCTTATTGGTTTTATCTCGTTTTATTGGCTGGTCTGGCCGGTTGAATAGTCCCGACCCGACCTTTACGGTACTCGTACGCAGTATCATCTGTTCCCCGGTGTAGAATTCCACGACTGGCTCTTGGAGGGGGTACTCCGCGCATCCGTAGGATGATCCAGGTCAGTATAGAACTGACCTATCCATAACATCACCTTGGTAAAAAATAATGAGGACGATCCACCCTCTTCGACATCTCACCTTGGGTACCCGTCAGTTCTGGCGGTTACGCTCTTTTGGTGGACTAAAGGTCAAGGTTCCCGGTTAGGCAATATTGAAAACAGAAAGCTAGTACCAGTCGAACGTTAACATACCCTGGTTGCAAGTGGACGCATGTGCGATTAAGCAACAATGGGATATGTATCTATAGATGAAAATGAGAAGTAAAAATGAGAATCAGATGCAGAAAAAATGATACACAGATTCGACATGTTTGACACCCGGTGCAATTTTTTTCATTCGATAACCTTATTATAATCTAATATAATTTGGTCATATAAAAAACGTTTGGTCCCTCCGAAAAAAAACTGTTAGAGTGAGATTGAGCGCTGCGCTGTCCGTTCGAAGGGGACATGGCACTTTTCTCGCGTTGCCGCCCCTGGAAGCTCAGGATGTTCCTCTATGATCGCCAGGGCGTCGAGTCCTGGGCGCAGGGAATCGTAAGGCATTTTATCAACTCCAATACTTTTATCGGCAAGCGTTACAACAGTATGTTGAAAGCTTACTTCAGAGACGTGATGAAGCCCGACCCGTGGATGTGGCCTTCCTACAATGTATACTAGATGCCGGATCGGGCAAGTTTACTTCTATTTCATGAAAGCACTCACGCAGGCAGAGGTGACTTTTGGTATAATCTTGAGGCATTGAATACTATCCTACGCTTT
>MIQA02003599.1:0-17795 GCA_001887855.2 Sclerospora graminicola | reverse complement strand
CCCGGTGCGAGAATTCGCACCGAGCTATTTTGACGACGTCTTCATCCATAGTAAGGCTGAACATGATAAGACTGATGTACGTCAGGTGTTAGAGGTTATGCGCAAACACAAGCTCTATGCAAACTTGAAGAAGTGCACCTTTGGTGCACCTGAGATACCCGTTCTTGGCTGCTTTGTGGGCAAGAACGGGGTGCGCCCTGATCCGTAAAAGATCAGGGTGATCGTTGAATGGCCCACGCCAAACAACGCCAAGGAGCTTCAAAAGTTCCTTGGGTTGGCGACATACTTGCACAAATATTTGTGCAATTTATGCCGGTCTTATTCGACCTCTTCTCAATTATTTAAGAAAGACCGGTAATGGCACTGGGATACCCAGTGCCAAGATGCATTTGATGTAGTAAAGCGTAGCTTGACTGAAGCTCCCGTCTTGGCAATAGCCGATAACGAGCGACCGTTTCACGTCGTTTGCGACGCGAGCGATTCCGCCATCGGCTGCGCCTTGATGCAGCGCGATCACGATGATCGTGATCGCGTGATTTATTATCAGTCGCGTCAGTTGCGCCCAGCCGAGCGCAACTATCCAGTGCATGACAAGGAACTCCTTGCCATGAAATATGCACTGGCAAAGTTTTGGATCTATCTCTTAGGAGATAGACCGTTTGTGGTTTACACGGACCATGCATCGTTACGCACGGCCGTGAATTTGCCACACATTTCTCAAAGAATGGCACGTTGGCTGTCATTCGTTGCGGAATACAACTTCACGGTTGAGTATAAACCGGGAAAGTTGAACGTGATAGCAGATGCGCTATCACGACGCCCCAATTACGAGACGAAACCGTCTGTAACGGAGACAATCAGTGCAAACGCAATACGTTGAACTGCTCTGTCGTCGTCACTCGTACGACAGGTACGTCAAGCGTACGAAACAGACGAGGAAACTCGTCTGCTGATTGATTACCTTAGTAGTCAATCTGATCGGAAGCGCGAGGAACTTCCAGAATTCCTTCGCGCTTGCGTGCATCGTTATAGATTGCACGATGGTCTGTTGCTTTATAGCACAGACCAAGATGATGTTAGTCGCATCATGAACTCAAACATCAAATATTTTAATTACCATGATGCACCGATTTTGAGGCATCAGGGTCGACAGAAGACATACGCTTCTGTCGCACGCGATTTCTACTGACGTAACCAATATAAATGGGTACGCAAGTATGTACGTGCTTGCGAGATATGCCTGCGCAGGCTCCCCTCCAATCTCTGCCGGTTCCGACAGAGTGTTGGAAGTCCATTTCCATGGACTTCATCTTTGGTCTTCCGGCTGATCACAGTCGGAAGACAGGAATTGTGGTCTTTGTAGACCGCTTCAGCAAGATGGTTCATCTTGCTGCTGTGTCAGCTAATGTCACCGCTGCGCAAACAGCGCGGATATTCGTTGACACGGTATTCCGTTTACACGGAATGCCGGAAAACATAATCTCGGATCGTGATCCGAGATTCACAGGACGTTTCTGGCAAGAAACGATCTCTTTGTTGGGCACGCAGTTGAAGATGTCAGCTGCGGACCATCCGGAAACGGATGGGCAAACTGAACGCGTTAACCGCGTTCTCGGAGACATGCTGCGTTCATACGCGCATGCCTTCGAGCAGTGGAGTGACTTTTTGCCACTCACCGAGTTTGCGATCAAAAACTCGGTGCATGCTTCTACAAAGCATACACCATTCTACGTGAATGTCTTAAGGCATCCACGAACCCCAGCTTTACTTGGCGGTACGCCAAATCTAGGTGTGGGAGGGACCCGCTCCAATTTTGAGAAGGTCGATGCGCAAGTTGCAGTTGCAACTTGCGAAGAAACTCAAGCAGCTTCAGATACTGAAGCTTCTTACAGCACATCTACTGCCAAAAAAGCAGTAGATGAATTTGTATTACAACGTCAAGCTGTAATACGCTATGTGAAAGATGCACTTGCTTCTGCCTTTGATAAGCAGATGCAGAATGCAGATAGAAGTGGAAGGAAAAACACAAATTCCTTTCAAAAAGGTGAATTAGTTTTGTTATCTACAACTAATTTGCCTACACGGAAGTTGCTCCCTATGCATTGGACCTTTCAAGGTCCAAAGCGTAAATGGGAATGCCTATACAATAGACATTCCCGCGGCCATGCGCCTTCACCCAAAATTTTACGTTGGGAGGCTCAAGCCGTATCAATCCGTCTACGTCTTCGGACGAGACGCATCCCCACGGCGAATGCCACGCTTCTTCAAGTCTCCCAAGAGAGACTCGTAATCGGTCTCCACCCGATTGTGATAAGTCCGGAGAGTTTCCATCTCCGACTTTAGTCGATCAAGATCGACCAGCAGAAGATCATTCTTCTGCTGCATGGCGAGATGAGCGCTCAATATGTCGCGAATCTCATCGCGATGAAACGATGCGTCCTCATAGTGTGCGCCATATCGGCGCTCAGCGCCCGTTGCAATGCCTCTCGAGCATGCGGAGCTGCGAACCATGCTCCGCAACAACAACGCCGAGGGAGTTTCCAACCCCCGCCACCCCTGATTGAGAATCAGGGGAATAAGCGCTATATTCTCGAGCTCTTGATAGCGAAGCGCTCGGTTCCCTATACGAAGGGGCAGCGTACTTGGTACGCTAGTTGGGGTATTCCCAAGAGTTTGACTCTTGGAAACCGATTGAGGTGCTAAGGGCGGATGACCCTGACCTCCTGCAGGAGTTTGAGAAGAGTACTTCTCCTCAAACTCGTAAGAAGCATTAACACTAGGTGTTGATGGTTGCAAAGTATCAGCACTAGGTGCTGATACATTAAGTGCATCAATTAGGCCCTTAATACTAGCGGGCACCGAGTAACCTCGGTACCCTCGTAGCTCTTTTTCGGTATGACGAGAAGCTCCCTTGGGACAACAAGGGCAAGCTAAGTGAGAAGGAAATCCGCAAGAAATTCCTTCTTTGATGCAGGTAAAATGGATAAACTCCATTTTACCTGAGCGTGAGTGCTTTAAGAAGCGCTCGCGGTTTACGTGAACTTTGCTCACGTAATCGTCGGGGCCTTTGTTGTAGTTTTCAACAATGGTATTCCAACTTTGGCTCGGGGCGTCCTTATCGTCCCTGTTCTTTCGCGACCCTTTCCGGTTCGTATAATAACGAGCCTGATAGAAAAAGTCGATAAAGTACCGACGTCTATCGGCTGTACTTCGATCAAAGTTATTATTGCGAAGATCTTCGCAATCATCAGGCGCGTTGATGTCAAACAACGGGTATTGACAATCGCGCTTGGTGTGCCCACCACTTTCGGGTACTAGCGTCCATGCTGGTGTCTAAAACTCCACTTTGTACGGAATATGAGGTTCCGTACGACATGGTGAATCAGAAGCAGCATAAGCCGCGTCGCGCGTTTTTTAGCAGGGTGGAGCACCCCCTGCCACTTCAAAGTCGTCGTCGTCGTCACGACCAGACGAGTGACGAGGACCAGGAGGAGCTCTACGCTCCTCATGCCACCGTATGATGGAATTGTCGCTGTCGCAATCGACAGCGTCAGAATCCACTTCGCCATCACTTAACGGCGAAGCAATTCTAGCGGGCTTACGCTCACTAGATTCATTGCCGAGGACGGTTACGTCCTCGCCCTCTTCGGAGTCAGATGACTCTCCGAAGACGGAATTGGGCTTCTTAGCCACCCGCCCTGCGGCAGCCCTCTTTTAGACACTGCTTCTGCAGCGTTTACTACGAGAGACAATGAGTCTTTCGGCTTACTCTTCGACGCTACATTAGTAGCGTCGGCATGCGATGTTGGCACCTCTGCACGTGATGCAGAGGTGGAGGCTGTGTTGGCAGTATCGGTAGCGCCCTTAAGAGCGCCGCCGCGTTTCTCGACCATTAGTTCTTATGGTCGTTAGTAGGTTATAACAGAATATCGTTTTAAACCAACAAGTGCTCCATTTGATTGGCCAATATTACTTTTTTTATTATTGGCTAACCACCTTGAGTGGGGGGTGATGTAATGGGGTGCCGTTACATAATTGATATATAAGTTGAAATATCACAGTTCAATTTCAGCCTTAGTGTCTGAAATGCGAATATTGGATTATAAGTTGTTTTATTCACCATAAGAACAGATTATGATAAAATTATCGAATCTAACAAGTAATCTAATGATAAAGATATCATTAGATCAGTTTTATACTACATGTTACTATGATTAGCCTAGGTCTAATTATACGAGTTAGCGCTTAACCATTCATAAATATATTCACTCTTAAACTTACCTTCTTGTAGACACGGCGCTTTTTTTAATAGACTATTTGATTATTATACCTAAAGTGTGTCTTAAATAAACAAAGGAGGACCAAATTACATTTGGTCCTAACTAATTGCACGCTTCTTCACTGCAATTATACAGTGTAAGCCAGTAGCAGCTAGCCTGTTACATGTGGTCTGTGGAGTATGAGAGCTAGAAAAAAATCCGGTGATTGATTCGCTTTATCGTCTTCAAAAACATCAGTGCGATTTCGAGTGAAAATTGGCAAGAGAATAAAGATACAACATGACTCAAGCTGAACCTTCTGCTCTTCCTCGCTGACTGTTTGGTCTGGCTCGTGATTCAGATTATCACGCACTTGGAAAGCTGTAATTACAACGTCTTAAAGTTTTTGCGGTCATCGATAACGTTGTGTCGATGACCACAACAAAACTTGATTCCCACAGGTCAGGACGACCAACTATCGGAGGGGGTACCCCGTTGATCTTCCCGGTATGCGACGAGAGAATGTGTTTTATAAACCCAAATACTACGTGCACTCGCTTTTTCGCGTCTTTATCCGTGGTTAAACCTGCATGAGGCTTATTGTCACTCCATTCTTAACGTACATAGAGTTTTACAATACTCGAAGCCAACGATAGATCAGCAGGATATAACCAACTTTGTCGCCAGGTAATACACGAAGCTACGTGTACCAACCAGCAGATTCTTCATTACGAGCAAGTGGAAGACCTCACGATGATACAAAAACCGTCGTCCACGTCCAAATAGCTGTTATTGTTGCCCATTTTAAACTGTGTCTGTTACAGGCTTACACTGTGAATTGCAAGTTAGAAAGCGTGCAATTTAGAACAGGAACAAATGTAATTTGTTCCTCAATAGTTTAATTCATATTAAACTTAGACCATACTATTTATGAGTTTTAATAGTCCCTAATTATATATCCGAATGCATAATCTGGACACGTGGCTGCAAGACGGTAAGTTTAAAGGCGAGATATATTGATTGAATTAAAGTAACGTACAACAGCAGACTTTCGCAAGATAATGGGTACCTTAGCTAAATTAGGATAATTACGCTCAATCAGCAGACATGTGGAATCCGCATGAACCAATGAAAAGCTCGAATCAAGTAGTCTGTGGCGTAAATGGTTAACCTTAGAGATACCCTCTGAAAAAAGTACAAGCTGACCAAAGTCGACCAAAACCTACCAAGCTTACAAAAGTCGACAAAAAAATACAAAATATCCAAAATAGCAGTCATAATACTAGTCGTACAAAAAACTGCTGCTTTCAAGCAATCTCCAATCGTGGCACGCGTAGTAACAATACAAGCATATAACTGGCCAGATGATAGCGCCTGCGGAAAATTGTTAAACTGCGGAAAACCGCTGTGTAACGTTAATATTAAAATGATCTCAAAATACTCTTATTACTAGATCTCCTCTTGAATTCGGTATCAACTTCCGAATCGGATTTCCCTGTGAATTATAATAACTTATATGCCTGAACCGTGATATATAAACTTAAGGAAATATTCCAAGAGGTGACTCAAATCCAAAAACTTCATCAAAAAGTGACTTAAATGTCTTAAATGGTTTTAAATATTTTACATGTTGTTTTAAACATTTTTTACATGGATGTTTTGGTAAAATACGACTAAGTTACGGTTACGGTGCTTTTATGACTAAAAAGTGGGTTACATTTTAAATTGATCAAGAATCTAAAAAACTGTCACGTAGCGCAACTCACGGGTAGAGACTCGATGTGCTAAAGCTATCTATAATATCCATCACATTTTATCTGATGTCTGGGACGTCGTCATTTTCAAAAAGTTTTACGTCTAGTTTATTTTTGGATAATTAATTTTATCCGTTGCCTGAAATTTCAGGATGTAATGTACAGGTAGTGAGATGAATTTTTTTGTGTTTATGTAATAGCAAGCGATGCAAAAGAATGGGTGCTATATAAATTTGTTGTAGAAATTGATTAGTTAATGAGGCCCAAGACGCCAGCATTGTCAAACTAAGTTAATTTGAGAAAAAATCTTAAAAATTTCCTGCTTTCGTGAGTGTAATCGACTCCTCCATAACTTAATGCTAAGGCAAATATTGGGTGGGAGATGGCGAAATGCGTTTGCGTATAATAGGATATACAAATCATCACTTCAGCTTGTAACCTAGTTGGAAGTGTAACACGCCCCTATGTTAGTCATTAAAGCGCAGTAACCGTACCTTAGTCGTATTTACAATAAAATCTCGTGTAGAAATGTTAAAGGGCTGTTTAGTATATCCAATTGCAATTTCTCTCAAATTACATAAAATTTATACCGTTTCTAATTTTAATTTGAGTGTTTGGATCCAGACGACCCAAAAATGTAATATTTTACAATTGTGTTTCGCGGACAAATTTCAATGGATCCAAACACCACATTACACCACATCTGAATACAGAACCAAAAAAGCCAAATTTAAAACCATAAAAGAGATGGTCGAAGGGTCATCGATACGGACGTCGTCTCATTATTTTATTGAGATCGACTTCCGCAAGCATGTAAAATAAACAGTACATATTATATCGACGTACTTGTGATGCTTTGGTTGCCGGTGGGTGTCGCGAGTGATGCTACCCAACCGACGCAAATAATATTGCACCGATTGCAATTGTTTGTGATAATTCAAGTCAGAATAGAATCGACAAAAATTGCGCTTTTACAGGTATTGTAATTTGTCCGGTGTGGTGTTTGGGCCCGAAAGTGATCACAAAAGCGAGGTTGTTTGGCACCACAGTTTGGCCGAAAATTGCAATAGAGTCAAAAATGCCAGCAGTAGACCCTATTTGAACTCCCTATATAGAGAAGATATAAATTAAAATATTGTAATTATATCTTTTCTATATAGGGAGTTCAAATAGGTTATATATCGCTTTCATTGAACTCCCTATATGGAAAAGATATTTTTTAAATTTATATCTTCTCTATATAGGGAGTTCAAAAAAATTGAGCTTTGGACAATGATGGCGCTGTCCATCTGTCATAAAAAGAAGGCTTTTGATTGGATTCTTGGATACGTGGCTCCACCCAATGATATCACTACATCTGTGTGAACCAAAGCTAACTCCTCCCACCGTAATTAGTCTGTGTCAGACTAATTTCGAACCTGAGTTTTTAAATAGTCTGTGCCAGACTAATTTATGGTACTTAGTCTGGGTTAAACTAAGTGTCACACACAAACATCCTGGACCATAACGTGGGTACACCGTACCGTAAAAACCCGTCGTGTCACACACGACTCCCTAAATAATCAACGGACAAGAAAACGCCATAGCTAACAGTAAATATGAAAATAAAGATACCCGGTAGAGGACTTTCCCGCCATTACTAGACGTTTTAATAAGAAGTTGTCTAGTAATGGCGGCAAATTACTCTTCTCCTGAATTCGCTGGTCTAACGATACAGTTGATCGAATAGATACATATAATGTGTTTCTGTAAGTGGTGATTTATCCTGGTGTGCGCACGTCACATTTTCATTGCAAAAGGAGTGCAAAGGTCTCAAAAGCTACTAATATCTTCTCTGCATTGACCGGTATCGATAGGCTGCCAAGTAATACAACCTTCTATAACGCCGAGTTAGGTTTTGATCAGGCTAGTCACAGCTCTAAAGGCTGCCTAAATCTAGTAGTAGTAAAATATAGACTAATTAGTTTTAACCATTAGCTACGATGAACATATGAAATCTAGAATGCAATCTAGGCTAAGGTATCTTGGATGTGTTGATTTCACTCGACATACACATTCGTCCGGGATGTAGTCGCGGGGGTCTAGATCTTTGCTGGGGTTTGGTCAAAAACGCACTGTAAACTGATTTTCAGTCGGATCTCTTCTTCACGCGTTACGTAAGACTTCGATTAATAGTCGGCCACTGCTTCTACTTGAGCTCGGCACTGTCGCCAGAGGAACTCGAGATGGTCATACGCATTCTTGACTAAGCCTGGGAAAATAACTTGATTGCGCAGTTGCCATAACTAAGCCATCGCGACCCCACATATCCCTTTCCAGATACGATCAAATACTTGTGTGTACCTATCATCATACCATCTATGTTTATTCATCATCGCCCTTTTAATGTGGTCACCAATCTGTGGTGCACTCCTCTTCACTGTTGTCATTTGAAAATCCCCCAGAAATACTTCTGTGGTGTAGTCGCTCTCAGAAAATCTTCCTGAGACGCGAACACCCACGGGGGTCCCAGACGACTGACTACCGGAGGGGGTACTCCGTCCATCCGAGTCATGATCCGATCCGGCTTGAGGCCGGCTGGATCGGTCGCTTCCATCCGCTTGATCGCGACTGCTCGAATGTTGCATGTTAAAAGCTCACCTTGTGTACCCGTCAGTACTGGGTGGTTAGCTCTCTTGATGGACCCTAGGGCGAAAAGTGTAAATCCGTCCAATAGGGAGATGAAGTGTAGGACTAGGGGTAGCTCCTGGGCGGAAATCGTCACCGGGGAGCTCGTTGGGTAATATACTTGAACTTTGTATAGTGCCGGCTGGGCCGAGAATAGTCGATCGGCCAGCTAAACCAATAGGACACTTGAAGTTTGTATAGTACCGGCTGGACCGAGAATAATCGATCGGCCAGCTAAACCAATAACAATGAAGGGCGAATCCAAATGTGTATCCACAGAAGGCCAAATGTCACCACTTCCCAATACTTGATACCGTGTTCAAAACACGGGCGACTTGAGGTGAGTATACGAAGTCGCCGCGACTCCCGGTCAGGGGACTTCCGGTGGGTTAACTTAACCTTTCCCCGGGCAAACCAATAACAGCAAGAGGGGACCTTGTTAGCCCTCTGCCGTGAACCAATAAAAGCGACTTGCGTCTAAGAAAGCGAAACGTATACTGATTTATCCTATGTCCAATACTCCCTTTGTGTAACCTACCTCAAATAACACGCCTGACCAGTCATGTACCTTACCCACGCAACCCGGCTAACTCCGACTCTGTGTACCGGTACGGCCGGTACACCAACCCCAAATGGTACCAACCCGGCCGGTACACCAACCCCAAATGGTACCAACCCGGCCGGTACACTGAACCCATATGGTACCAGTCCGAATGGTACATGGTACCCGACCGGCTCGGCTGGATAGCCACCCATCCGCGCCCCTCGGCCGCTGACGCTAGCAGTCCCTTGGCAGCCCTTCATACGATCCCGGTGCATACTCTTTCCACTAGAACAATCCTCCTCTTCCGGGCTCCTTCCACCCCATCCTTACGAACAGTCCGCCATCTTGGCCGTCCGCCATCCGCGCCTCGGCCGTCCAACCTCCATAGTCCTTCCGTCTGCTCAGCTCGCTTATCCGACTATCCTCGCCCCTTGTCAGGTCTGCCGACTTGGTTTCCAGCCAGGCGCCACCTGGCCGCTGGTAGACCTCATCGGCGGCGACCATCCGGCGCCTACACCCTTGGCCCTCATTTCCACCAATCAGGATGCGCCCTTTGGAAAGTGCCTTACATTATTTTATAAGTCACTTCACCACAGCCGCCCCTGAGTCGCGACACGGCCGCACAACGGTCGGGGCACGATCTCACTCGAACTTACTTGACCCGATACCGCTCATCCATGCCTCGCTTTGGTACGTCATCCCACCACTTTACAACATCTCCATGGACTCCGTCGGTCTCCACACTGGCTAGTCTGCATGTCCACCAATACTGACATTGTCTTGATTAATCACCAGTCTTGCAAATCGACAAAGCCAACGTCTGCCGTCTTGTTCTCGTGGACGATGACTCGCCTGCCAGCGGAGTGGAGGTCGCACAACCGCCGAAATCATCTCGCACTCCCGATCTGGTGCTGTCGTCCGCTGACGCCGAGGCCGCGCTCCGCGTTCACGGCCAAGCCTGCGGCGAACGGGACAACCTGAAGGCCGTCGTCTCTTCCCTTCGGGAGGAGCTTCGATCCTGTCAGGACAACTATGAGTCTCTGTTTCGGAGCTTCAACACTTCTTCCGCGATGTTGGATCGCCTGAACCTCCGGGTCGCCGAACTGAAACTCGGTCGTAAAGCAGCGGAGGATGAGGTGACCCGCCTCAGGGCCATTGTAGGTCAACTCACGGACGCTCTACAACGAGCGGCCGCGCCATCCGCCCCGATCTCCGAGACAGCGGGGATGGAAAAGAGGCTAGACATGTTGACCGCCCAGGTGGATGACTTGGAGCAGATCCAGGCCGACTTGGTTCGGCAACTTGCCGCTGCCAACCGCCGGGCTGACGAAGCCGCCGCTCGGGGCCCATCTCCGGAAGTAATCGATCTCCGGAAGCAAGTGGCCGATCTCAAGAGCCAAGTCACCATCCTGACAGGAGAGCGTAACCGCCTCCGCATGTTGGAAGACGTCGTTGAACCTCTCCGGTCTGCTAATCAGGAACTGGTCCAACGATCTAAGCTTCAGCGTGAGTGCCTCGTCTCTTCTTACGCGATGGCCCAGTTGCTTACAGTTTTCATCTTCTTGTCACTCCGCAGTTCAACAGTTAGAAGAGCTGAAAGAGCAATCTGCCAAAATTCCGGACATGTCTCGGGAGCTTACGCATCTTCGTACCCGGCTCTGCCAGGTGTCCCAAGACCTGGATAATGCGCGGGACAGCCGCGACCACCTGCGCGACTCCCACGCCCAGGCCCTTCGCCAAATCACGGATCTGGAGCGGCAGTTGCAAGAAGCCACTTCTCGGCAACAGGAGCTGCGTTCTGAGCTGTACCGGGCCCGCCAGGAGAATTCCGACGCCCATACCATACTGGCTCGGGCGGACCGTGTTTGTCATGCCATGCTGGATAAAGAGGATCGTTTTAGGTCCTTGTTGTGTGGACTCCAAAACCAGCTCGAGGCGACTCAGAGCCAGGCCGCTCCCCTTTTTCGAGCTCCTCCCGAAGTACGGGAATCCGTCTTGTCTGTCTTGGGAATGGTGGGTCAGTGGAAAACCTCTCCGCCGAACCCAACCCCATTGCCTGCCGCAGCAGGGTCGGAACCTGAGGAACCTCTTGCCGTCTCCGACTCGCCCCTTGCCAGTCCCCACTCTTCGTCCGCCCCGGCAGGATCGCAGGGGCAAAAACGTCCGGCCGGCTCCAGCCCCTTTTTGGCTGATGCCAGTCCGCCTAAGAAGAGGAAGCAGAGCGAATCCCCACCCTCGCGCCAATGTTCTCCAGACAAGTCGGGCGGCGGGGAAGAGCCCGGGTCGGAGAGCGAGGACAGCCTGTTCGCGGAGCGGTCCCCTCTTCCATCCCCTCAATACACTCCCGGTAGAACCGGTCTCACTCCTAGTTCCAACTCTGAAGAGGACTCGGAGTCAGAAGCGGCCGCGCCCTCTTCTGAGTCGGCGGTCGCGCCCTCTTCTGAGTCAGCGGTCGCGCCCTCTTCTCAGTCAGCGGCCGCGCCCTCTTCTGAGTCAGCGGCCTCGCCCTCTTCCGAACCCGTCTTCTGAGCCGGCGGTCGCGCCCCCTCCTTCTTCTTCGGACTCGGGACCATCCTCTCCTTCGGTTATCTATGACGATGACGAAGAAGACGAGGATTACGAGAATCAGCAAGTCAACGTGGCATTACTCCGTTCTCGCTCGGATACCCGTCGCCGCCCTTCCCGCTCCGGTAAGCGGACGACGAGTCCAGTGGGATCCGATCAAATCATAGATCTGCAGACTCCGCCGCCGGCAGGATTTGGTTCCGGGGAGCATGACCCGTCTGACCCATCCTTGCCTCCCAGCATTGCCGACGCCCCGGCCGCTCCGGTCGCGCGTAACTCGAGTTCCGACAAAGTGGCTGAGGAGAAAGTGGAGGACAACGACGATGACATTCCGGATCAGTGGTTGACCTCTCCCGACCTGGGTGACTCAGAGGAACCTCTTCCCCAGTCTTCGGCCAGACAACGACGCTCCACCTCGGCCGGGTCGCGTACCACACGCCGACCTCAGCGACCGGCCGCCAAGTCTAGAGTCCGGAGGAGTACTCTTACTCTTGCGCCCTCTTTTCCCAAAATTCCGCTTCTATGGTTATCGGAAGGGCGTTTCCCCAGTGGGGCGGATCGGTCTGCCATATTGCCTTGGGCAGTCGAGCAACTGGGCAATACCAGCCTGGCTGATATCTCCAGTTCCCAACTTGCTCAATCTCTGTCCCGTCCGCATCTCTGGTTATTCCCACGATTTTATAAGGCACCGTCAGAGGCTTGGGACCCTAACCTGATGAAGTCGGGCGCCATTGACACACTCATGGAGACCGAGCCCTGGAAAATCTTGCACACCGAGATGCCGGATATGGGGCTTCCATCCTATCCATGGTTCATGGACTTCAAAGCGAGACTTCATGATTTCACCATGACTCACGCTTGGGCCATCTGGGAATCTACCCACTTCCTGTACATCTCGGCCGAGGACAAGCGAGCGGACGAGTCCCTCCGCAGGTACTCCCTTGCCCGCAAGAATCGTCGGGGGCGAGCTTCCGAAGCGTGGGTCCGTCTGTGCACGTTCATCATGGCGGGTATCCGGGATGGTGAATGTGACCTGGACCTGTTTCTCTTCCCGTTCATGCTCCATCTGCCAAACCGCCGGAGTGGATGTGCAGCGGAAGGAGGGACTTGGTATCCCGGCCTAGATGCGTTGGGTCAGACCACCTCTCTTTCTCAATCTTTGGCGGCCATCGACCGGCAAGATCCTTGGCGCAATCAATACCGCGCACAGCCCTCCGACCACCCTGGGCTTCGCGTGACTCGGCTCCGAGGCAAGTATAATCGTCAACGGGGATAAGTAGTCGGGCTTGCTTTGATTCTTCTATTTCTCTCAGTTTTCCTTCTTTAATATATCCATCCGTTCCTTTTCCGTTCCCACTCCAAACATTCACTGTTGACTACCAACCGTGGTTAGCCTCGCCAGGCCTGCTCGGGGGTCCGCCTAGAGGGACCTTTTATTGCTGCAAGGTACTTCCTGGTTTGATCGGGCGTGGACGTCCTGTTCCCAGTCGCGGTCGTTATATTCTTTTTCCCGGGGCCGGCTGGATTCGGGCGAGGGACCCTCGTCGCTGGCGGCCGGTTTGATTATCTCCAATAGTTTGTTCATCTCCGCCAATTCGTCCAACAATCCTGGATCCGAGACGGTGAGTCCGGTCTGATCTCGCATGGCCAAGGTGGCCAGATGGTCTGCGCTGTTATTCCAGTCTCGTTTGACGTGCAGCAATTCGTGCTCCGGCCACTTCCGCAAGGAGGACATAACTCGATCATTTAGCAGTCTCAGCCGCGGCGCCTTGCAATCTATCTCTCCGGTGATTTGCCGGATCACTAGGTTGGAATCACCGCATATGATGATCCGCCCCTGTGTCCGGCCGGCCAACAGATCTAGAGAAAGCAGCAGTCCTCTATACTCCGCTTCGTTCACCGTGATGCCAGGCGTGAAATCCGAGGCGGCCGCGATCGCCTTCCATTCGGGCAGCTTCCACAAAATGGCACTATAGGCTCCGACCCCTTTCTTTACACTCGCCGACCCATCGAAACTCAAAACCATTAGTTCCTCCGTGGGTCCCACTGTTGGCGGCGGCAACACGATAGTTTGTCGAGGCTGCTTCCGAGGTGCGATCGCTATCAGTGCTTCCTCCACTTCTGCCCTGGGGGTAATGCTGGCAGCCAATGTGCCCAGAATTTCTTCTTCCCCCTTAGTACACTTAATAACTTCGAGGGACCACTGAGACAACAAAGCCGCCCATCTCCCCAGCCGGCCATCAATCCCATTCGCCGTCAGGAGCCATGATAAGGTCGACCGTCTGGATAGTACTTTGATAGGCCGAGACACCAGCATAGTATAACACACATCCAAGATCCGTAATAGAGCCAGAACTTCCTTATCCACCAACCCATAATTAACTTCATTAACTTTCAAGGTCCGGCTGGTGAAGGTCACGGGACAGTACACTCCATCATGATCTTGCACGAGAGCGGCCGAGATGGCCCACTTGTTAGCGTAGATGATGACCACCGGAGTCTTATCAACATCGAAATGTTTCAGGACCGGTGTGGTCGCCATCTTCGCCTTTAGCATGCCAAAAGCCACCATCGCTCGGGTCATATGGTCGTCCGGGCCGGCCGCGCCGGGGTCCGGCGGCCGGTCGCTTGTCTGGGCAGACAAGGGCGCTTTCCCATTGGCTGAACTATCCGAAAAGGGCGCTTCCTCATTGGCTGAAATACTCGCCAAGGGCGCTTCCCCATTGGCTGAACTATCCGAAAAGGGCGCTTCCCTATTGGCTGAAATAACTGAAAAGGGCGCTTCCTCATTGGCTGAAATTGCCGGCCCGGCCCGCGTCTCCGCTTGCCTATCCTGCTCTCTCAGCTTATGGTAATCCACCTCCCGCAACTCGTACAAGACCGCCGCATAGACTGCAAAATCCTCGATGAACCGACTGTAGTAATTCAGGCTGCCCAAAAAGGATTGCATAGCCTTTAGGGATCGCGGGAAAGGCAGATTACTCAAGGACTCCAAATCCTTCGGGTTAGCCTCCAATCCGGCAATCGACACTTGATGACCCAGATAGGTTACCTTAGTCTTTCCCCAGAAACTCTTAACCACAATAATCGAAAGATTCCACTTTTCACACGTAACCATCAGTTTCTCCACTTTGTCACACAATAAATCCCAGGTAGTTGCCGTAACGAGAATGTCATCAATGTAAGACCGCCGCCCCAAAACTGAGGGTTTTGGGTCGGGGTCCGGGTCACCTTCGGCAAACACATCTCCGACCAGGGCCGGATCTTGATCCGCCTTGATCTTGAAGTGTCCGTACAGCGCGTTATCTATCAACCGTTGATAAATCTGCGGAGCATTCTTCAGACCGAACGGCATCCGGTTCCATTCGAACAACCCGAAAGGCGTCACGAATGCAGAGATCTCCCGTGCACGATCGGTCATAGAGACCACCCAGAATCCACTGGCCATGTCCAATGAGCAATACCACAAGACTTTATCCAGGTCCTCCAGCAGGTCGTTTATCAGCGGCATCGGATAAATCATCAGCTTAGTCAGCCGGTTCACCAGCCGGTAATCGATGCACAACCTTATGTCCACCCATTCTTCTTAATGATAATTACAATGGGCGAAGCCCATGGCGAGGTGGACGGCTGAATTATCTTGGTGGCCAGCAAACCCTTGATAAGCTCTGACAGCTTTTCCCGATACTGGGGGGCGACTCTTCGGCATCTCTGTGCCACCGGCTTGGCACCTCCCACATCGATATCACAAACCGCCCCATGGGCGGCCGGAGGAAGTGCGTTCCCTGGTCCGATCAACAGATGTCGTCTTTTCCATATAATATCCTTCAATCTGCTGATCTCCTCCGGGGTGTTCACATCCGGGTCTCCCACTTGTAGATCGTCGATAGTGACTGCTGGGGGGCAGGGGGTCACTTCAGGTAGCACCGCCATCTGTTCTTCCATGCCTTCAACATATAGTTCGCCCCCTTCATGAATGCAGACTTGATCGGCTTCGGCCGCTTCGGAATTCTGCTCGGCCGGCTGGGCCGATCCGCATTCGGCTACTTCCGAATTCTGCTCGGCCGGCTGGGCCGATCCGCATTCGGCTATTTCCGAATTCTGCTCGGCCGGCTGGGCCGATCCGCATTCACTTCGGTCGTCACAACCGTCATCGGGGCTGACCGTATATGCAACTCTGCTTGGTCCTTTCTCCCGACTCTGTCGTTCGTCCGTCCCCCTCCGAGTGGGCAAAACCAGTTCCGCGATCGGGGCGTAGCTTCGGTCAATACGTTCAGCCGGATCCGGCGACGGCCGGCTCCGCGTCAATATTTTAGAAGGGGTCCGGTACTCAGGCTTATCCACCATCGGAGTCTGGTCCTCTTCTAATTCTCCCTCTTCGCTGACCAGATCGGTGGTCGCCTGAAAAGCCAGGTTTTGCCACTCGATATAGCGTCTCGAGCCAACAGTGACATAGCCCGGCCGGCGGGGCACTTTATCCTCGGCCAGCCACATTCCAATAATCACATCTTCATGCAAGGTGAGGGGCTTTTCAGAGATGTTGGTCACGCTTATGAATTGAGATGACCACCCCCTTTAACAAAAGAGGGTACCCAGCACTCGCCCCTTGTCAGCCATAACTTACTCCGCCGGTCGTGCAGTCGTAACATTACTTCCACCGCCTTTCCAACTGGCACCGTTACAAACTGACCTAACCTGAGGAACTGGACGTGGGCGCCATATAAGGGCCGCCGGCCGGCCAGCTGGATCTGTACCTCGTCCGGCAACGTCAATGTTCCATGCGATAAATCCAGCCGTATACCGGCCGGGACCATAAAATCCATGCCCAAAATTGCATCCTGCCCGGCCAACTTGCCTACCCAGGCGGTAAAGTAATATACCAACGACCCAGCTAACGTAATCTGGACTCTTGTCCTTCCTTGGGTCATATACGAACTCTCTCCAATGCCGATACATTCCTGCCGCTTCGTCTCGTCTATCTCACACCCCACCTTACGAGCAAAGGTGGTGTCTACGATAGACACTTCTGCGCCAGAATCGAACAACATGGTAGCTTTCTGGTTATTGATTTTTCCATCCGCCTTGGCCTGCTTGAACCATTTATCCGGCGAGTGATACTTCCAATAACCTCGCGACTCGCCAGGTAACAAGTTCAATTCCATTCGCACTTCAGACCGGGAATACTCATCCGTCCGTATACTGCTCACCAGGAAGGGGTCAGCCGTACCGCCCGGGGACCAGATGACGTAATCGTCAAACTTACATGTATTGTCGGTTACCCTTTGCTTTGCTTCATGATTATCCTCCTTACCGACAAAAACATAGATACTAACACTAGACCGCTCGGCTCGAACCAGATTCCAACCTGGCGAGCGATCTAGTTTAACATCTTTTCCGCTCCGGGCGGCAACATTCCAGCATGCTTGGTCGGGACGTACCACTTCTTCATCTGGTTGTAGAATTCTTCAATGGGGCACAGTCCCGCCTCGTGCACCTCCCCGCAAGTCTTACAAGTAAACAAGCAGTGTTCCGCCGGATGTCCTTTCCTTTCGCACTTCTTGCACGTGAGCCGCTTCCAACAGCTCTGGTCGTCATGCTTGATGGACCCACAGTGGGTACATTTGCGTCTGGGGTGAACCTGGTCAGTTCGAGCCGGAAAACCCTTTGGCTGACTGGACCCAGCCGGCAGCCTAGAAGGCTGACTGGCTTCTGCCGAGAACAAGTACCGGTACTGCTCCTCCTCAGACTCGCCCCCAGATCGCTGGTACTCCTCTTCCGAGCTGGTCGCGTCTGACTCTCGGGCAACCATGCGGACGGCTCGGGCCGTCCTGGTAGATGGCGGCCGGCTTCCATGATCCGCGTTAAATAGTATCTTGAAGAGGCCGGTTCCAACTGCCGCCTTGGGGTCTCGCTTCTTCGCTCTTAGGTACGTGCGCAACGTCAATTCTAGCTCCGTGGTGTTCTTCGACCGCAGTAACGCCAGCTGGTCCGCCAGCTCCCGATCGT
>MIQA02003598.1:0-13194 GCA_001887855.2 Sclerospora graminicola | reverse complement strand
CAGAGAATATCAAAGCAGAAATACACACATTTATAGTAGCTAATAGTATATAAGACTAAATAGACTACAATTTACTACTACAACAAGGGCCTTAGCAATACAGTACAGTGGGAATCAGTCCCACAAAAGGTACAGTGTACCAGTCCGTGACAAAGTGTATCTGTATGAGACGAAGTTGTAGTTAAGACGCAGCAAACTCGAGAACATCTAATACAACACTTTAGAAAAAGATTTCAACGACAAAACATCCCTCAATGAGCTTTGTACCAGTTACCCCTGACAGTGACTTCCCCATTCAGAATCTTCCGTACGGCATTTTCTCTACCACAGGCGATGAGGAGAAGCGCGTGGGCGTCGCCATTGGGGAATTCGTACGTTTCTTTCATTCGCTTTGGGACGTTTTACCTTAGCTTCTAACTACTTAAGCTTTGTTAGGTACTGGATTTGTCCGTACTGGAGACGGAAGGCTACTTTATAGGGTTTGATGCCGCCTGCTTCCATGACGTGATCCTTTGCATATCTATGAGTTACCTTTCGTTCCGCATCTAAAGGATAAATGTTTACCAGTCGTCGCTCAATAGGTTTATGGCACAAGGACCTGGGGCGTGGTCAACAGCGCGCTCTACTATCCAACGACTGCTGTCAGCCGACGAGTCCACATTACGTGATAATGACGCGCTCCGACAGCGCGCACTGATCCACATGGAGAATGTGCGAATGCATCTGCCCGCTAAGGTCGGCGACTATACAGACTTCTACTCGTCGCGTGAGCACGCTACTAACGTCGGCCGCATGTTTCGTGGGGAAGACAATGCGCTGCAGCCAAACTGGTGCGTCGACTAGTCACTGTAGCAAGATTTGTGCATCTACTGACTTACAATGCTTTATGTCTCTATGAAATTAAGGCTACACTTACCCGTCGGCTACCATGGACGCTCTTCGTCGATCGTCACGTCAGGTACTGACATCCGTCGCCCGTGCGGTCAGTTGCAGGCTGACAAAGCAGATCCGTCAAAGGGCTCTGTATATGGACCGTGCGGTGTGCTCGATTTTGAGCTTGAGATGGCAAGTACTCTGCCATGTGTCCATCTCGTGTCATGAAATTTAACGTTGGCGGGTCCTTCACAGGCATTTTTTGTTGGACCGTCGAATAATCTTGGCGAGCCAATCCCGATGAGTAAAGCTGAGGACCATATCTTCGGGGTTGTGTTGATGAACGATTGGAGTGGTAAGACACCGTGGGCTATCAAATATGCGATTGTCAAAGGCTAACCTTATGCTATAAAAAACGCCTTCCCGTATAGCTCGTGACATTCAAAAATGGGAGTATGTTCCACTTGGACCATTTGGAGCCAAAAATTTCGCAACCACTATCTCACCATGGGTGGTGCCTCTCGCGGCATTAGAGCCATTCCGCTGCGAGCCAAGTTTTGGTCCCGTTCAGAAAAACCCGACGCCATTGCCATACATCACAGACCCGGATTACGCCCGTGGAACTTATGATATTAACTTGAACGTATGTCGTGAATGAGTATTTTTGATGATGAAGACTATGTTAACGAATATTGATTGTGGCTCACGCAGGTCTCCGTGAAGCCAGAGGGTAGCGATAAAGCGTACATCGTAACGCGGAGCAACTTCCGCAACATGTACTGGAATATGAAGCAACAGCTAGTTCATCATACCGTTACGGGCTGCAACATGAAGTCTGGAGATCTCTTGGGCAGTGGCACCATCAGCGGTAGTACGGACGACAGTTTGGGCTCGATGCTGGAGCTGAGCTGGCAAGGGTCTCGCGAGATAGTGCTTGGAGACAGCGGTGTCACCCGCAAGTTTCTGAAGGACGGCGATACTGTGGCAATTACGGGATTCTGCCAGGGCCATGGGTACAGGATAGGATTCGGATCATGTGAGGGTAAAATTTTGCCTGCTCGTCAGTGAGACGCCTCATGCAGTAGATTAACTTTTTCGAGTTGTGCAAGCTTCTTTCTGTGAATCGAAATAGTTGATGTCGGCGCGCAACTTAGTAAAAATTTAACAAATTACGCGCTGCTAAGTTGGTTGCTTAGATTAAAAGTCTTTGTGAAGTAATTTCGTAGAAAACCGAGGTTGCAAACTGGTTGGCAACGCTGTCGTCGGCCAACTCCCAATACAGACACGTTGACCACCTTCGATTCCATCAGAAGCGTCAACTGACCTTACGGGCTGCACGCCACTGAACTTATCCTCCAGTAGGAAAAATCTATGCCTTGCTAGAGGAGCTCTGATTTTGTAATCTCCTTCCTCATCCAATACATCGTTAGCATTCAAGATGTCCGCTCCACTACGGTTGTTATACGCAACAATTCGACATGTTCTTTTTTCTGCTTGTGTTCCAAGCATTGGTGCAGCAGACGAAATTCTCGTAAGTAGTCGAGTTTTTGTTGCTCATATATTATCGACGCGATTATTTTGTCCTTGTGATGGTAAACTTACGGCGCACCTTACCAACGACACCGAAAAAAGAGCTAAACACTTGCATCAGCATTGAAAGCGACACGTGATTGTCGATCAAGTAGCGGAAGTTGTCATCCATGACATAACTTACTTTACGTTGCTCTCTTTAAATGGTGTGTATTAGCGCCTTCTCATCCCCCTTTAACTATTTTGATCCCCAGCTGTACTGCGTCGTCTTCCACAATGATTGTTCCGTGGGCCTTAACAAAGATGTCCAGTACTGTTTGTAGCTATTTGACGCGTGCTTCCCCTTGTCCTGCTGCTTTTATTGCCGCTATAAGGGCGTTATTAGCTCTGATGGACTTACCGTTTCATCTGGGACTCTAGCCTTCTCCTTTGTATCTTTTGCTTCCGTTCTTGATTGTCTGTTAGTGTCTGCTTTTTCAGTGACTTTACTGTCTTTGTTTGGCCTCCGTGATGTTTCTTCCGTGGTTGCTCCTCATCTAGTATATCTTCTTGAGAAGATTGCTTTTCTTCTACTATGGAGTCTTTCCTCTCACAGATACTTCCTAGCATATATGTGTGCATTTTTGGGGCATTCGTGTTGTGCTGTACCCCTTGACTACCTGCCTTGGCCGGTGGCTTGGCCGGTAAACTAATTCCTGCTCTGGAGTGCATTCCGTCTTCTAATATAACCTATGATATATCGCGGGGGTCACTCGGACCAGAACCACCTGTAATAGTTAATGCAATCAACGCTAAATGCCAGAGTTGTTGCTGCAAGCCATTCTTCGACTGAATTTAGACCGCAACGGCGTCGCTTTCTTCAAGCTCATTGTCTATTTCCATCTCTGGTGTATTCTTCTCTGTAATAGTTACACGCTGCACGAGCCCACTGGAGCGCCGTCTACCATATTTCCAAGAGGTTGTCATCACGCCGTGGGAATGTTTTCGCTGCAAGTTAATTGCCGGTGCGAATGATTCGAGACGATCTTTGACAATTGCTTTGTCGACTGCTTCGCAAAATTGACCCACGACAGTTTCATGCTTGTACAAATGGTTCGTCAGAAGCTGTTGGAGACTACCAATGACTTCAGGTACCGTAAAATTCTTGGGTGGGTAGCGTAAGACACTTACGCGTAGAATAATCTCCATGAAATCTGTAAAGTGGAGCTTTTTGTGGCCCATAGAAGTCATTTCATCTAGTACGACCAATTTGCATGCCAGAAATGGATCCTTCATATCGCGTGCACTGAAAGTGTCAGAGAAAATTTGATATTTCTCTCTGTAGTATCATGTTCGTTAGTAGGTCTATACTCAGGACATGAATACGAAAACACAAACAACTTACAATATGGCAAGGATCTCAACAAAGTGCATCCCTTTCTTTTCACCGGGTTTACAATATTTACCCATGTTGGCATCGTAAAGTTTCTGCAGCTGCGAAAACAAGCAGCTTAAGTTTCCCACAGTAACTAACAAACACTAAAAAACAACAGCGTACCAAGGTTATATGTTCCGCAAAAATGTCACTCACTTCTTCAGTGTAGAAAAAGCGGCAGCGAAATTCATTGGCATCTTCCAAATCCAAAGGTAAAATGTTATCCTGCATCAGCTTATCCACAGCCTTGGCCGGTGTCTCACACACATTCGCTGTCATATTCCCAAGTTAGTAAAAACAAGGCACATCAAGAAAGCTCCTACGTACTTCGGTAGTATTTGTTCAAGGCGATACGGATAATACACTCTAAGAATTCGAAGCGCGTGAGGCTGCGATCCGGATTATCCTTTTCTTTTGCTTCTTGAGTCAGTTCGAGATTCGCTGCAACGAACACATTCTCTAAGTCCGGCATCGAGCAGTACTCGGACATTTCATCTAGTATTTGGGCTTCAGAAAGAAACTCAGCGTAACCTGACCAAGGTATACACGCTATATCATTTTGTAACTGCATTGCTACCGTTGGTGTAATCGAATTCAAAGGCGCCAAATTCGTCAAAACGTTATGACCACAATAACGCCGATATGCGTTGCACACCACGCGGTACCATCGCGTAACGCTAGCCTCCACTTCGCGTCGCCTCACCTGATCCTTCACAAATCGGTCAATCTTACACTGTTTCCAATCTGCAGCGCAGGCCTTTGCAATAAACCCATCAGTATCCACAAAGTTGCGACACTCCGACTCACGCTTGCGTCGAGCAAACACACTTTTGGTAATTTCCCATTTACCTCGCGTCTCGTTGCTCTTACCCGAGGTGCGTGGAACTAATGTGTTGCATGGATCTCGACCACTTCGTTGGGTGAGCCGGATAACGTTTAGAAATTCTAAAGTGCCAAACACACTTATGGCTGCCACATTGTCAGCTTCCTCACCAACGCCATAACCATGTTTGTTTGTAGATCTATCTGGTTCCAGTCCATGTTGACGACGTACAGGACAGCTAGGTCGAGAGCTGACATAGTGATAGCTCACGTTGCTCGTCAAAATCGAGTCAGCGCCAATGTTTACGATTGTAAAGAAATAGCTGGTAGCACCGGTAGGAATAACACGCACGGCACTGAAGGAGACACTATCAGCTTCATTTTCTCGACGTTCCATGGCCACGCCTCTCCAATCATCAACTGATAGGTGCAAGCGAACTTCCATGGATGGAGTAATCTTCAAACAGTCAGTGGTACCCGCGAACGGCCCGTCCTCAGGTCCAGGAATCCACGTAAAGCGATGCTCGACCCACGAGCCACAATACCAACAAGAAGTATCTACAGATGGCACCAGATGTGCTGGGAACACGCCTGATCCTGCATCACTATGTACCTCTTCAAAAACTGCGATTGAATAAAGTTTGTGCTGATCTCGAAGTCTCTTTGATCCCCCGCTGTCTTCATCGTTGGCCTGAATTTTAGGAATTAAAAACCCTCGGGAGTCCATCGCCGCACAATTGCCGCTCATGTGCAAGCCAATAATTGTATGATTGTTTTCCAATTGCTTCGCCAAAAGAGTGCAATCCTCTAGATCGAGTCGGTTGCTAGATAGATCCAAATGTGCTAGGACTTTGTTATTTGCAAGCGAATCGGCTAAGGCCGTCACGACGGCTCGTGGTCGCAAGACAGCACCTAAACTACTCATAGTACCGATGCTTCCAGACGCTGAACATGCCCCTGACGAACCAAGGGCGTTCCATGACAGGTCACACACGCGCAGTGACGAGTGGAATTTGAGTGCTTCAACAATCTTTAGTGCGCCAACCCCACGCAATTGATTCCAAGCCATATAAAGTTCTTCAATGTGAGAATTTTCCTCTAGAAAGTGTGCAATGGCCAGCATACCAGGAATTCCAAAGCGGTTTTCAGAAAGATGCAAGCGCATTACAGTCTGACTAGAAGTTAGTGCTTCGCACAGTTGCTGGATTTCGTGGTCTCGTAAACCAGTGTGCGACAAATTGATAGACATCAACGTACGAGAACGCCGCATTAAGTCAATCAGCGCACGCGACGAAGCTGCTGCCAGTGTGTTGTGCGACAGGTTCAGTTGCTGTAGCCCCGTGGAGCCTTGAGCTCCAGCAGATGCTGCAGCGGCTGAGATTAGCTTAGCAGCAACGACGTCTCCAATTCGATTATGCGAAAGATTGACAGATTCCACGCCAGGAAGAAACGAAAAACTTTGGCCGAAGGCTTGTGCATAGGCATCGCCCATTCGATAGTTACTGAGATTTACTTCTTGCGCAGTGCTGCCAGTAGCATAAGACGCCATTTTGTCCACAATTCGGCGCCGTACGATGCCCAGAGGCTCAGGACACAGTCCCAAGTTTCGTACGGCTGCTAAATACGTGGTACGAGCAGATTTTGGCCGTGTGGTACTTGTCTCGGGAGGAACTATTTTGTTGTTGTTGAGTGCTTCTTCTTGATGAAAAATATCCCAAAAGTGCTTCATGCCTTCAGGCCCCATGTAGTTGGATACGACTGGTGGCTTCCCGTCAAGGTTTACGTAATTCTCGCAGGGATTTGGTGATTCAAAAGGCGATGGAGGCCGCAGCTTTTCACGTTGACGTCCGGATCCTGGCACGAGCGCAGTTAGAAAAGTTCCAGCCTCCAAAAGTTCGGACGGCGGCGGCTTCGGTTTCAACATGGCCGACTGATGCCAGGTTTCGACTTTCGCCAACTGCCTAATCTCACGCTTGAGAACAGCTCGAGCAGCTGCTCGCACCGTGGCGGGTGTCACAGCTACTTTCTCGCGGCTCGAGGCTTCATCCTTCATCATCGCGTACATGAAGCGACAGTGTCATGTCCAAAAACAACTTGGTTCATGTAAAAGTAAACTTATTTTTAACAGAGACGTTATTATTTACGGTAGTATGGCCTCGTCACAGCAGTGCTGCAGTACTGTTGTCGAAGCCCCCGAGCGCCTTCGACGGGCGGAAACGGTACTGCGCTTCCGCACCAGTCGCATCGTCTTGGTACTGGAGCAATGCATGGACTCACATAATCATCAGGCCGTACTGCGAACAGCTGAAGCGCTTGGAATCCAGCATGTGTGGCTCATCTCTGCCAACAAACAGCAAATCAAGACACACGTAGATAAGATGAAGAAGACTAGCGGCAAAAAGATAACCAAGAATTGCGCGATATGGCTTACAGTGCGCAAGTTTTCGAGCATCGCAGCCTGTTTGGATGCGCTGCGAGTGTGTGGGATGACTATATGGGCCACAGACTTGTCACCTGCAGCGGAGCCGCTCGTAGCTGATAACAAGCCTAGTGAGCTACCACCGCGTCTAGCCATCGTCATTGGACGTGAGACAGATGGTGTGAGTGCCGAGATGCTACGAGCAGCGCATCGACGAGTATATCTGCCACTTTTCGGCTTCAGTGAGAGCCTCAACTTGTCAGTGGCTACAGCGTTGGTGCTGCAGCGACTATTGGACTGGTTTCCACAGGTGCGCGGAGATCTTGGCGAGGACGAAAAGCAGCAGCTTCGTGAGACCTGGCGTTCTCAGCTTGTGAGCAATCCGACCCAAGCAGCTCAGGCTGAGCCGTGGACTTCGGGCCGAGTACCGATCCGACCTCTTGAAGACTTGCGACGGGAAAGGCACGAGGCATGGATTCCTAACAGCGTTCGACGACGAGAGCAAGACATGGAAGAGGTGAAGGAGCGTTCCGGAAAGAGGAAGCAGCCTCTTGTGGATGAAGAAAGGTGACAAAAAAGTGATACTTCAGTAGAATTTAGGCTAGGATTGACATCCAGGCTCAAGCAGAGACTACAATGCGCAACAGCTGCTGCGTTTTTTCCTCATTTCTCGCAATTACAGCTTTCAGTGTGTTGATCTTGTGCAGTTGCTCCTTAATCTGTTCCTCCACTTCACGGAGCTGTATGTTTAAAGGCAAAAGCGCTTCCTCTGTGCGTTTCTGCTCGTCTGTCAGAGCATCGCTTTTGCGCACATATTCTTTGCGCCAATGTTCTAGCTCCTTGGACATCGCATCCAAATCTTCATGCACAAATTCCACACTTCTACCCACTGGATTTGCCGCTTGACACAAGCGCTGAATGTCAGCACGCAACGCATTCATATCAGCTAGCGACGAAGCTGCCGTAAGGCTTGTGTGCTCAGGCTTAAACGATTTATCGCGACGTCCTAGCCGAATTCCAGTCTCGACATCATTCGTAGAATGTGTAGCCGTGTCTCTGCCTTCCTTCATGCGCCGCGCAACTTCTTCAGTGGTTTGATCTTTGAGAATGTCACGCACTAGACGTCCATGTGAACCAGTGTCTCCAGGTAGTATAGTGGAGTGAAGTTGTTTGGACATGTCACCTCCTAGAGCTCCTTCGTCTTCGCTGTCAGTATTATCATTGTCTCCATCCTTCATGATGCCAGCCACGGGAGCAGCCTTCGCATCAGGCACCATCAGACGCCCCACCACAGTCACGTTCTCTTTAAGCTTAGGTGGGCGACGTCTTGCAGTCGTGGGCCTCGTCGCGCGACTTGTTCCGGGAACAGTTGTGCCCACGTGAGCAGCACTGTCGTCATCATCGTTCATTTTTTCTTCGAAACGCAAATTGAAATCATCACCGTCGGGGTTTGCGTCGTCTGCGTTTCCTTTCACTGCAAGGGGATTGATCGGTCCAGAAAAGCTAGCTGGTTCAGTGTCTTTTGGTTTTTGCTTGGCTTCAGCAGCAGGTTGTAGCTCAATATTCGACTTGTTTTCCAATGATGTACTCACGTCGGACGACGGCTTGGTTTCGCGTACATGGTCACGATGGCTGGTCTTTTTAACATTTTTACTGCCACTGCGAAGTGCCGTATCCCCAGCCAATACCCGTTGAACAGCTTCTTTAGAGCTACCTGATTTGCATGCGACGGTGAGCAACTGCAAAAACTTGCACGTGACGTCCGGTTCTAGTCCTGCGACAATCTTGGCAGGTTTTGCTTCTACCTCAACATTAAGCTGACAGCCAACGCACTGAATAATCTTGGTTAGGTAGTCGATCTTAGGTCCTTTCTCCTTAATGGCGCCAGAATCAAGCTCCTCGCCAGAAAGAAGTCCTTCAGCAAAACCAGTCACACGCGTCACTTCGGAAATGAGATCGTGCAAGAAGCGAAATGGTGGTTTTCCTAACAGCTTGGGAGACATCTTGGGCTTGGAGGTAATCTGCTCAACTAGTGTTTTCGTGCGCTCAATATCTCCATTGCATTCAGAAATGCTTCGAAGCAATGCCTCATTATGGTCAATTTCCCTACTGCTGCTGCTTCTACTGCTCTGATTTTCCTTTGGGCGAGTACTTTCAGGTACCAACACTTTGGTCGGTGCCTGTGATTCTTCTTTGATTTTTGCACTCAAGAGAATAGTTGGTGAAGATTCCTCACTGTTTGTTACGGACTCTGACTTCGTGCTCTCACGGCTTGACTGAGCCTGTAGACAAATGACATATCAGATGGAATTATGCAAATAGTAGCAGATGACGCACCTTTTCCTTGATTTCTGCCGAACCTGCTTGATCCTTAGAGGAAGGGCGCTCTGTAGCAGGGGAACCGACTTGTCCATCCACAGTCAGTGATGGCACCTTGGCGAGGGCAGTTTGCACGGCCTTGATCCAGTTGAGCGATTTGTCTTTGGCGACCTGTGCAAGACCCTGCAGTAATAAATTGGTATTTTCCGGCTCAAGGCCAGCCACGATCTTCGATGAGCGCACGTCCACGTCCTTACCAAGGCATTGGCCAACACATATGATCATTCTGTCCAGGAAAATGATTTTTTGTGACTTGTCCTTGAGGTTGGCGGAGCCTAATTCGAAGTCATTATAAAGTCCTTGACCGAAGCTCGTGCTCTGCATAACGGCCGTGAACACGTCGTGTAAGAAGCGGAAGGGTGGCTTCGCCAGCAATTTGTCGGCCAGCTTTGGTTTTGCGATTAATGGCTGCAGCTGCTCCTGCGTGCGCACGATTAGCACCTCCAGCGAGTCGACCATGAGACTCGCGATCTATATTTAAGTGACGCCTGCAGGGTCACATACATTCAGTACAAGATGTTTACTCTTGTTGAAAATACCGCAAAAGTCTGATTAATTTGGGGGCACGTTTATAATCACCCCCAAAACCATAGACTCACCCCCAAATTACAGTAGAATCTATATTAGCTACGAAAAACAAACAAAATATACAGCCAGATGTTTTAGAGGAAGAACCTGTTCCTTGGTTGTGAAACTTCTTGTTGTTTTTGCTTATGACCGTCGATACGCATTTTGACTTTAGAGGGTCACCTTCCTTTACACATCGAGTCATCCATAGGCAAGATTTATGCTTTAAAAGTTAAGTACTTGTAAATGACTTGGCCTTTTTTCACTTGTTACGTCGATATATACTGGTTTTCGCTATGCTAGATTAAAGCACGCCCGTTCAGCGTTATGAGGTGCGTCATGTTGCATAAATAGCAGAAGCGGTTCAGTCAGAAGAATTGCTACTGCCACTTCAATAGAGTGCCCTCACATGATAGCGCACATGTCTCCATGACGCTAACTGTAAGTCAAGAGGCGAGCCACGGCTGCAAGTGAAGGTGGAAAGGAAGAAACAATCCAACGAGGACGTGATTGATGTGGAAGTGACGACGAGAGGAGAGAAGAAGAAGAAAACGAAGGCGTGGTTTCCATGTCGAGGCCAACCAGCCAAGCCGTATGGGTTTTACGTGCTCTTAGTAAGGACAACGAAAAGAAGAGCACTAAAGTATTGCAGCTCCAGCACGTGGCATGTAAATCTTGCCTATGGAGGACTCGCAAGTAAAAGAAGGTGATCCTCTAAAGTCAAATGCAATCGACGGTCATAAGCAAAACGACAAGAAGTTTCACAACCAAGGAACAGGCTCTTTTATATCCTTCCTCTAAAACATCTGGCTGTGTATTTTGCTCGTTTTTTCGTGTAATATGGGTCTACTGTAATTTGGGGGTGAGTCTATGGTTTTGGGGGTGATTATAAACGCTCCCTTAATTTGGCACCCCTTTCCCAATCAGTTTTGCACGGAGCCAAATCTTTCAGACTTTAGTGGTCGGTTTTCATTGGCTGGCCACAAATCAGCACAATTTACAAATTACGGTATTATTGTTTCAAAGTTTCACAAAATGAGGTCGTGACTCGCGCAATTCACCCGTCACTCAAACAATGCCTCCCCACCGCATCAAGCTCGCCCACACTATTGAGTTCAAGATCAACATCGTTGATGCTTTTCAAGCGTCCGGTGTAAGTCAAGTAGAGTTTGTTCGCGCGAAGAACGGTGCAGGAGTACCTTGTGATTGTATAAAAATTCCGTAAAAGCAGCAACCATGGTACTTGCCAGAAGAAATATTACTCTTTAATCAATGATACTTACTAATGCTTTGCTCTTTCGTAATGTCTCGCTCAGGTGAACTTCACGGTCGAACAGATGCGTGAGATCATGGACTACATGAAGAATATTCGTAATATGTCCGTGATTGCTCACGTCGACCACGCTAAGTCAACGCGCTGGTATCCAAGGCCGGGCCAAACGCGCTGGCGAGGCCCGTTTCACCGATACGCGCGCTTATGAGCAGTAGCGTTGCACTACAATTAAGGCGACGGGTATCTGAATGTTTATTGAATACGACATGAACGCCGGTGAGAAAGCCAAAACCGCTGCGCTTGCCAATGATACTGTTGAGGATGAAAAACACAGGCTGAAACTCATACCGGTGATTTCGTCCGAGAAAGCGTACCACGATCGGCTGTCGGTGGCTGAGAACACTAAAACCGCACCCGAACCGTTGTCGATGATGGCTAAATGCGACCCTCGTCATGGCAAGTACATTGTAATGGGGTACCATTACATAAGTGATATTTGAGTAGAAATATCACTGTTCAATTTCAGACGTAACACCTGAAATGTGAATACTGGATTATAAGTTGTCATAATCCACCTTGAGAACAGATTCTGATTTAATCGAATCTAACAAGTCATCTAATGATAAAAATATCATTAGATCAGTTTTATACTACATGTTACTATGACTAGTCTAGGTCTAATTATACTAGTTAGCTCTTAACCAACCATAAATATATTCACTCTTAAACTTACCTTCTAGCACTCACGTCTTAAGTGTATATATATTAATATATATATACTTAATCGATAATTAGTTAATACATTAATTACTTATCTACCTAGGTTTATTTAAAGTAAACTAAGGAGGACCAAATTACATTTGGTCCAACACAATTTGCACGCTTCCTCATTGCAACTTACAGTGTAAGCCGCGTGACAGCAGCCCTGTTACACCTGGTAGCACTTTGTGGTCCGTCCTAACGACCACTTTTGACACGTTCCGCTAGTTAACTAGCAGTTCGAAGGTTTAAGAGCCACTAGCTGTCATGACAACAGCCAGTGAACGTGAGCGTGAGCGCCAGCTCGCGCAAGACTTAGTTATGGAAAACTTTCCTAACTGGGCACCGAGTGCTATAATGACAGTGACGGAGATGATTCGGACCATAGAGCCCGAAATCATCACTCTCCTCCGTGGCAAAACCTCGGAGGATGCTCTAGAAACGGTTTCTCGTTTCAAGAAAATGTATGTCGACCCCCAGGTGCGCAATGCAATATTGCGCTCCCAAACGGCGACGGCAACAAAGCGCCCGCATCTAGTGCGAGCGTTGAAGTAGTAAAGGCACGGATTCCGCCCTTTACTGGCGAAGGGGGCGAACCTCTTCGTAGGTGGTTCGCAGAGGTAGAAGATGCTATCACTGCGCAGAAGATTGTGGACCCGCGTTTACAAGCTTATTTCGCCACCACATGCCTAGGCGGTCGCGCCAGGGCATGGGCGATGAGCCGCAGATCCACTGATGGAACTGCGTTTTTGACATATCAGTCATTAAAAGCTGAGCTGAAGCACAACTTTGAAGCCCCAGAAATGGAGCTTAGCTGCCGTGAAGAGTTCATGGAACTCAGGCAGGGCAAGTTGAGCCTACATGCGTACGCTCAGAAAATACAATATTTATTGTCAAATATTGTATATGAGCCGGTGCCCCCTGCCATGCAGGTCACCGCCTTCATGAAGGGACTGAATGACGGTCCAATCAAACAGAGTCTTTACCGGGTTCCCCCGAAGACTCTAAGCGATGCTATAGACCAAAGCATCCGGGAGGAGTTCAGCATGCGTCGCTCAGCAGCGCATGCTGGGGTTAATCGGAAAGCGCAAGCGCCTTTCGACTTTAACATGCCGCCAATACAGCATGTTAATAATAATAATAATAACCAAAACTTCC
>MIQA02003595.1:23322-37612 GCA_001887855.2 Sclerospora graminicola | reverse complement strand
TCCAACCTGGCGAGCGATCTAGCTTAACATCTTTTCCACTCCGGACGGCAGCATTCCAGCATGCTTGGTCGGGACGTACCACTTACTCATCTGGTTGTAGAATTCTTCAATTGGGCACAGTCCCGCCTCGTGCACCTCCCCGCAAGTCTTACACGTAAACAGGCAGTGTTCCGCTGGATGGCCTTTCCTCTTGCTCTTCCTGCAGGTCAGCCACTTCCAACAGCTCCGGTCGTCATGCTTGATGGACCCACAGTGGGTACATTTGCGCCTGGGGTAATCCTGATCAGTTCGAGCCGGAAAACCCTTCGGCTGACTGGACCCGGCTGGCAGCCTGGACGGCTGACTGGCTTCTGCCGAGAAAAGGTACCGGTACTGCTCCTACTCGGACTCGCCCCCAGATCGCTGATACTCCTCTTCCGAGCTGGTCGCGTCTGACTCTCGGGCGACCATGCGGACGTCTCGGGCCGTCCTGGTAGATGGCGGCCGACTTCCTTGATCCGCGTTAAAATGGGACTTGAAATGGCCGGTTCCAACTGCCGCCTTGGGGCCTCACTTCATCGCTCTTAGGTTGGTGCGCAGCGTCAATTCCAGCTCTGTGGTGTTCTTCAATCGCAGTAACGCCAGCTGGTCCGCCAGCTCCCGATCGTCCAACGTGCTGATTAAATTTTCCACATGTTCACGAGCGGCTTCCGACCGGATGGCATCTTCTTTAACCGGGATATTCGCCCTTATGCCAGCGACATTTAAGCGATGGAGATACTCCAAGGGGGTCTCATCCGCCCGCTTCTTGGTGTGGAAATATTGCCGCGCCACCGATGTTCCAGATCCACAGTATTGTTCCTCGAACGCACCGGCCAATCCCCCCAGTTTCCTCGGATTTCCCGGCTGAGCTGTTTGATCCGGTTTTTCGCTGGACCTTTCATCAAATCCCCAAAGATCAGGCACTTCTCATAGTCCGACGTCCGGTCTCTGAGAAATGCTGACTTCGTCTTGCTCAGCCATCCTCGGGCTTGGTCCTCGTCCGTGTCGCGTCCGGTGAAGTCTTTTCAGCTCGGACGTGGCCGACATTCGCACCCTCGTGATCGCTCCTGAATCTGCATTAAACGCTCGGGCCGAGGCCATATGGGCTCGGCGGGCCATCCCCGGATCCAAGTCGTCCGGATTGTAATGATACTTGGTCGACTTGACGGATTCCATATCCACGTCGCTGAGAGACAGCTTCCTATTCGTTGGCCGACGTCCGGTCTGGCGACCTGCCTGGAGACTCGACGGGGCGGCATGGAGTTCACTCTGCTTGGACTTCACCGACTCCATGTCTTCGTCACTCGGCTCCCTCGCATAGTACTGGACTGGATCGGGCGCCTGACTTCAACGACGAGCCGGCTGGTCCGGTGACTTCGGACTGCCGCGGATGGCACTCAGCCGACGCTGCTCTTTTAAGTATCGTTCCATCATCGCCGAAACAAGTTATGCAGGTGATCCGGCACTTGAAGGCTCTCCTGGGGGGCGACTTGGGGCGGCCGGATCGACATTCCTTTTTGATCCGCCCATCCGCGTCTTCGTCTTCCTCCTTCGGTTCTGGATCCGCCGTCGCCGTCCGCCGAGCCTGTACGCTGTACTGGCTGACTTTCCTCCGCTCGGGCGTATCTGGATCCTCACGACCTCCAAGCCTCATGGCCGTCGCCACACGCGCTGCTCCCGTTGGGTCAAGCGTCATACGGGTGATACCCACCGATGAGTCGGAAGAGTCCGCTTCCGAAGGGGCAGAGTCGTACTGCGAAGAGCCCGAGTGTATCCGGCGGGTCTGCTGCTGCGCGGCTGACGGCGCCACTCCAGTCGTGGCTGTCATCTTCTTCGACGGCGGCGAACAGCCCACTAGCGGTACCAAGCGGTCGTGCAGTGCGCTGGATGCCTCCTCAACTTGTCCACTTTCAGGTCAAACAGTTCGTTCGGATCAAACACGCCGGTGTTAATGCCGGCTTGTTTGAGTTGATCGAATAGTACCCTAATAAGGGACACGTGGCCGTCTGATCGCGTAATATGCATTTGTTTGTTAGGATCATGGTCGAGACCATGATCCTTCCTCGGACTATGGCGACTTGCACCATAATTCGATCCGGCCCCAGCCGGGGTAAAGCGGCCGGCACTACAGTGAGTAGTACCGTTATCCGGCACAGTACCATAATCCGCCCCCGGCGGAGCCTCTAGGGGAGTAACTTCTTCTTTAATGTCAACCTCGAACTCCCCCAATGCGAGTCGACCATCGCATCCTTCCATCAGCAGCATTGGGGGCGATATGCCTTCCCCCAATGCACCCGACACAACATCTTCAACAAATTTGACAGGTTTTGGTCTTTCGCCCGCTAGGGACTCGCGGTGATATCCAGGGTCACCAAGAGATCCGGGCACGCGCACCATTGTGGTGTAGTCGCTCTCAGAAATTCTTCCTGAGATGCGAACACCCACGGGGGGCCCAGACGACTGACTGTCGGAGGGGGTACTCCGTCCATCCGAGTCATGATCCGATCCGGTATCCGGCCGGCTGGATCGGTCACTTCCATCCGCTTCATCGTGACGAGTCGGATGTTCTTCTCACCTTGTGTACCCGTCAGTACTGGCGGTTGCGCTCTCTTGGTAGACCCTAGGGCGAAAAGTGTAAAGTCCGTCGAATTAGGAGATGAGGGTTAGGACTAGGGGTAGCTCCTGGGCGGAAATCGTCACCGGGGAGCTCGACTGGCAATATACTTGAACTTTGTATACTGCGACGGCTGGACCGAGAATAATCGATCGGCCAGCCAAACCAATGATAATGAAGGGTAAATCCAAACGTGTACGTAAAGGGGAATCCAAATATAACTCCACAATCTTCCACAGAAGGCCAAAATATTACCACTTCCCAATACTTAATATACCATGTTCAAAACACGGGCGACTTGAGGTGAGTGTACGAAACGCCGCGACTTCCGGTCAGGGGACTTCCGGTGGGTTACCTTAACCTTCCCCGGGTAAACCAATAGCAGCAAGAGGGGACCTTGTTAGCCCTCCGCTGTGAACCAATAAAAGCGACTTGTGTCTAAGAAAGCGAAACGTATACTGATTTATCCTTATATCCAATACTCCCTTTTGTGTAACCTTCCCCAATTAGCCCGGCTGGCCAGCCATGTGTCTTACCCGAAGTAGCCTGGTTAACTCCGATTTTGTGTACCAGCCCGGCCGGTACACCGAACCTAGATGGTACCAGCCCGGTCGGTACATCGAACCCAGCCGGATCGGCCGGATGGCCATCCATCTGAGCTCACTGGCCGCTGGCGTTAGCACTTCCTTGGCAGCTCCACGTCCGATCCGGGTGCCTCCTTCGTCCACTAGAATACTCATCCTTCTTCAGGCCCCTTTCGCTCATTCCTTCCAACCAATCTGCCACCAATCCACCACCAATCCGCCCCTCGGCCGTCCGCCATCATCAGTCGTCCCGTCCGCTTAGCCTGCTAGCCCAACTATCCGCGTCTTCAGTCGCGTTCGTCCGGCCTGATTCCAGGCCTGGCGCCGTCCGACCGCTGGTAGATGCGCCCGGCGACGGCTATCCGGTACCTATGCCCTTGGTTCATATTTCTGCCAATCAGAAGGCGCCCTCTGGAAAGTACTTCACATCTTCCCATCAATTAATTCATAACTCCTTTTACCACATATACATTTTCTGAAGCATACGCGAAAAAGACGAGATATGAGAGACACATCCTCAAGATGCCTGATGATTCGATATCGCCATTTTCTCTCTACAAAATACGCACGATACGAGAGAGAAAACCTGATTTTATATGAATACCGACATTGTTACATTTGGCACTCTAGAAGAATCAATTGAAAGTATCGACGAGTTGCTACACAAGTGTGGATACGAGGCGTGTCAAACAGAAAATTTTGAAGACATCTAATGTCTGGACCCTAAACGCACAGCACACGATATTGGACTTATGGTTTCACTGTTACTAGCTGAGAATCAGTGGGAAACTTCTTTACTGAACTATCGGAATGATGGTCTGGATAATACAAATACTCATACATATCGAGTGGTGGCAGATGTAGAACACACACCTCTGAAAGGTTCAAGACCACGGCTTTAATCAAAATGGTGCACAAAGATGTCAATTGCAATCAAGAAGCTATTGAAGTATACTGAAGATTAAACCATCAAAGAGCAGAGTCACGAAGAAGATCGAGTTCCCTTCGGATGAAGATGGCATCATGCCAGCTGCTCCCAGTAACCGGTCAGATGATCTGGTAATGGAATCGTTGATGAAACCAATGCAGGACGGCCAACTAAGCCTAGAGCAGCTGGCGAATGTATCTTCATCGTTGGCAACACGGAAAACGCTTCCTACGGTGCGAGCATCCACCCGAAAACAGTTTAAATGTTCTTCTGAAGAATCAGAACAGGAAGACGATATTGAGTTTACGGCCCGAGATGGAACGTCGTGGCAAGGGGCTGGACGCTCTGTAGCAACTGTGTTGCAAAATTTGTCAATTAAAAGCGTTTGATGGTGACAAAGTAGGAGTGAAAGAGGCACGAGCATGACTTTCAAAGTTTCTACACATTGCAAATATATATATGGCTGGGACGCCACACAGCTATAGGAGGTGTTTGTGGACAATATTGTTTATCCGGCAAAGTGGTGGTACAAAGAATTTGATAATAGCATCAAGTACGACTGGACACTGATACTATAAAGTTTCAGAAAGAAGTATTGATTCGGCAAGATCCCTCTTCGTCTGGCATATTACAAACTGACACATTAACATGACGAACTTGCATCCAACTATTTGTACTGGCTAAATGCAGCTGTGTAGTGTAGTCGCTCGCAGGAATTTCTTCTTAGATGCGAGCACCCACGGGGGGGGGGGGCAGATGACTGTCGGAGGGGGTACTCCAGCCATTGAGGTCTTGATCCGATCCGGCATTCAGTCGGCTGGATTGGCCACTTTCATCACCTTGGCCGTCACGACTTGGATGATCCATGTTCAAAACGTTCACCTTGTGTACCCGTCAGCACTTGCGGTTCCGCTCTCTTGATGGACCCTAGGGCGACAAGTTGAAAGTCCGCCGAATAGGGAGATGAGGGTTAGGACTAGGGTAGCACCTGGGCGGGAATCGTCACCGGGGAGCTCGACTGGCAATATACTTGAACATTGTATACTGCCGGCTGGACCGAGAATAATCGATCGGCCAGGTAAACCAATAATAATGAAGGGTTGATCAAAACGTGTACGTAAAGGGGAATCCAAATATAACTCCACAATCTTCCACAGAAGGCCAAAATGTCACCACTTCCCAATACTTTTGATACCGTGTTCAAAGCACGGGCGACTTGAGGTGAGTATACACAACGCAGCGACTCCCGGTCAGGGGATTTCCGGTGTGTTACTTTAACCTTCCCCGGTCAAACCAATAGCAGCCAGAGGGGAACTTGTTAGCCCTCTGCTTTGAGCCAATGAAAGCAACTTGTACCTAAGAAAGCGAGACGTATACTGATTTCTATCCCTATGTCCAATACTCCTTGTTGTGCAATCTACCCCAAATGGCCCTTTCGGATTTGTCTTACCTGAAAATGCCCAGTCAGCCTTACCCGGATGCTCTTTGGTGTACTGTACACCAAACCCAGCCGGCTTGCCTGTATACCCCTTCGTGTACCGCACATCAAATATACGGCTCGACCCGGATTGCCATCCATATAAGCTCACTTAACCGCTGGCATTAATCCCTCCTTAGCAGCTCTGCGTCCACCTTTGGCGCCTCATCCGTATTTCGCAAAGCTCAGCCTTCTTCGGGACCCTTCGCACATACACCTTTCAAACAATCCGCCCTTCGGTCATCCAACATCTGAGGTCATCCGGCCCACGTGACCCGGACGGCCCATCTCCGGCTAGCCCAATTATAAGCCCCTTGATCACACCCAGCCGGCTCGATTCCATGCCTGGCACCATCCTGCCGCTGGTGAATACGCTTGGCAACTGCCATCCAGCATCTACGCCCCTGGCTAGCATTTTCTGCCAATCAGAAGGCACCCTCGGCCAGATGTATTTCATACCTGCCCGTTAATTAGTTTACAATTCACTTCACCACAGCCGCCCCTGAGTCTTGTCGCAGCCGCACAACGGTTGAACCACGACCTCACCTTACACAAGTCTTTCCGATCTCTCTTACCCATGCCCCGATTCGGTACATCTTCTGTCCGATTTCTGGAGATTTCCATTAAGCAGGTCCTCAAGCCGACTTTGGTTTCATCTGTCTGTGCTGACCTTCTCTTGATATATTTCCAGTTCTGCAAGTCGACAAGGATAACATATGTCAAGTTTATCTGGTCGACGATGACTCGCCTGCCAGCGGAGTGGAAATTGTAGGGCCGCCGGATTCATCCCGTATTCCCGATCTGGTGCTGTCTCCGACTGACATTGACACGGTGCTCCGCATTCACGGTCAGGCCTGCGGTGACAAGGACAGATTACAGGACACTGTCTCTTTGGGCGGATCTCCGATCCTGTCAGGCCGACTCCGAAGTTCTAGCGCAGAGATGCGCGACTCTCTGTGCGATGCTGGATCGCACGGAGCCTCGATTATCTGAGTTGAGGCGTAGCCGCCAAGAAGCATTAGATGAAGTAACCCGTCTTCGGGCCTTTGTAGACCAGCTCACTGACGCCCTACAACAGCCGCTGCCCCATCTGCCCCCACCTCCGAAGTGGCGGGGCTGGGAAAAAGAATAAAGGTTCTGACAGCCCAAGTGGATAGCCTGGAACACATCCAAACGGATTTGGTCCAGCAATTCGCCTCCGCCAACCGCCGAGGCGACGAAGCTATCGCCCGGAAATCCTTCTTGGAACCGAGTGAACTTCAGCGGCAGGTGACCGATCTCGAAGGCCAGGTCGCCAGCCTGCCGAAAGAGAAGGACCGCCTCCGGACGCTGGCAGACGTCGTCGAACCTCTCCGGTCTGCCGGCCAGGAGTTAGTTCACACGCAAAACATCAGCGTAAGTGATTCGCCCACCCTATGTCGTCAGTCGGTCGCTTTCAATTTTCCTGGCTATGTCGCTTCGCAGTCCAACAGTTGGAACAGTTGAAGGGGAAGTCTGCCAAAATTTCCGAAGCATCCCAAGAATTGTTGCATCTTCGTGGCCGGTACCGCCAGGTGTCTCAAGAGCTAGACGCCACGCGGGAAGACCGGGAGAACCTGCGAGAATCCCATGCTCAAGCTCTTCGCCATATCTTTTCTCTTCAGCTACAGCTGCAAGAAGCCTCTTCCAGGCAACAGAATCTGCGATCTGAGCTTTGCCAGGTTCAAAGGAGATAACATGACGCTTTTGACAACTAATCCGGTCCGACCGTGCCTACGTCGCCCTGTTGGATAAAAAGGATCGGTCCAGGTCCCTGTTATGCGAACAGCAAGACCGACTCGAGGAGACTCGGATCCAGGCCGCCCCCATCTACAGGCTCCTTCGTGCGCGCGAGAGACCATCTTGGTCATCCTGGCGATGGTGGATCAATGGAAAACTCCCCTGCAAAATCTCAGTCGTCTGCTCGGCAGGATCAAAAACCGGAAAACGTCCAGCCAGCTCTTATCCATCCCTGGTTTGTTCCGATCCGTCTCCGACCCCCCCCCCCAAAAAAAAACGGAGAAAAAGGAGTGAATCCTCCATCCTGCACCAATGTTATTTGGGCAATTTGGCTAGCGAACTAGAACTTGAGTCGGTCAGCGACTGTAGTTCATCCACGATGGAGGACGCTGCAGTATCCCCACTCGCTTCCTCGGCGAAAACTGGTCTTACACCTGAGTCGCCGTCTAGATCAGGAGCTGACTCGGCATCCGGCTCAGGAGCTGGCTCGCCATCCGGCTCACGGCTACCTCTCCACCCGGCTCCAAACTGGCTCTTCATCTGGTTCAAACGCGGGTTCGGATCCGTCCTCTCCTGAGTACGAGTTCGATGATGACGATGAAGATGAGGACTACCACGATCAGCAGGTGTGTGCTGCATTGTCCCGCTCTCGCGCGGACGTCCGTCGTCGCCTCTTGAGTCCTAGTGGCGGAACGGCCTCTTGTCTGGCTCCCGATCAGATCTTCGATTTACAGACCCCGCCGCCCACTGGTTTCGGCTCCGGGAAATACGAGCCGGCTAATCCATCTTTGCCTTCAGTCGCCGCCGTCACGTCGACCTTCCAGGACACCCCCAATCGGGAGATCGTTAGCAATTCCCTTGATTCCAGGAGTACGGCCGAGACGGAAAACGGGAAAGTAGAGAAGGAAAGGACGGGGACGGGGCAAGGTATAGGAGAGAAAAATGCGGAGGGGGATGAGGATGACATCCCCGATCAGTGGCTGCATCATATCCTGGAAGACTTGAGAGAACCCTTCTCCAAGGCTTCGGTCAAAACCCGGCCACCGGCTCCGGCTGGATCTCGTTCCAAAAGCCGACCCGTTCGACCGGCAGCCAAACCCAAGATCCGGCGGAGCCCTCCGACTCCTGCGCCGCCTCTCCCCAAGCTTCCGCTTCTGTGGTTGCCTGACGGACGCTTCCTCAGTGAGGCGGATCGGCCCGATATCCGGCTTTGGCCGGTCGAGCAGCTTAAAGACTTGAGTCTTTGCGATGTTTCCAGCTCCCAACTCGCTCACTCTTTATCCCACCCACCTCCCTGGATATTTCCTCCGTCTCCCAAGTTGCCTCCAACACAAACTTGGTGCCCCGACTTGATGAAATCAGGTGCGGTTGACAAGCTCATGGTGACTAAGCCTTGGGGGATTTTGGCCACTGAGATGCCAGATATGGGAATTCCGTCCAGCCCATGGTTCACCAACTTCCGAGAAAGGTTCAGAAATTTCGCTGCGACCCATGCCTAGTCCATCTGGGAATCCACCAATTTTCTGTTCATCTCCGCGTAAGATCGGGAAAAAAGATCCTTCTCTCAGAGCGTATTTTGCCGCCCGGAAGAATCGTCGTGGACGGGCCTCGGATTCGTAGTCCGTTTGGGCATCAAGGATGGTGCTTGTCACCTGGACCTGTTCCTCTCCTCTTTTATGCTCCATATGACGAACCGAAAAGTGGAAAGGAGCGGGGATTCGGCAGAGGGCGTAACGTGGTATTCAGGTCTAGGTGCTCCGGATCGGACTACCTCCCTTTCCGAATCTTTGGAAGCTATCAACCAGCAAGATCCTTGGCGCACTCAATACCGCAGCCGACCCTCCGATCATCCTGGACTTCAAGTGTCCTTGCTTCGCAACAACTATAAAAAATCGTCCATAGCGATGGACAACCTGACTCTTTTCCTTTCTTTGTTTCCATTTTATTATATCCATACATGCTTCTTTTGTCCCTCACTCATCCTTCACTTGGGCTGTTAACCCCGGTTGGTCAACGCCCGATTAGCGGCAGGTCTACCTAGAGGGATCTCCTGTTGTTACAGGGCGCCTTCTGATCCGGCCGGGTCTGAATGTTTAGTTCCCAGTCCTGGTCGCCATACTCGTTTTCTCTGAAACGATTGGATCCGGGTGGGTGGACCTCGCACCTGGCGGCTGTCCAATTATCTTCGGCAGCTTGTTCATTTCCGCCAGCTCGCTTAACGTACCCGAATCCAAGACGGTGATGCCGACCTGATCACGCATGGCCAATGTGGCCAGATGGTCTGCACTATTGTTTCACTCTCGTTTGACATTTAACAATTCATGTTCCGGCCATTTTCGCAAGACGGACATAACCCGATCATTCAAAAGTCTTAGTCGGGGGGGGGGGCTTGCAGTCTATTTCTCCCGTGATTTGCCGGATCACCAGATTGGAATCACCGGATATGATGATCCGCCCCTGCGTCCGGTCAGTCAGCAGATCTAGGCAAAGCAGCAATTCTTGGTATTTTGCCTCATTCACTGTTATCCCAGGCGAGAAATCCGAAGCAGCTGCGACCACTCTCCACTCTGGCAGCTTCCATAGGATGGCACTATAGGCGCCTACTCCCTTTTTTACGCTTGCTGACCCGTCAAAGATCAGAACCATCAGTTCTTCTGTCGGTCGCACTGTTGGCGGTGGTAGTGTGATAGATTCTCGGGGCTGTTTCCTCGGCGGTATGGCTATCATCGCTTCCTCCAACTCTTCCCTTGGGGTAGGGGTGACCTGGGGACCAGCTTGGCGGCCGGCTTGGGCTTCCTTCTTAATTTGAACGTCCACGTCTTCGCCCCTTGGATCTGGAATCGCCCTGACCGTCCGGGTCTGGACGCTATGTTGTCTGGCTTCTTTCCGATCGGGCGCATCTGGATTTTCGTATCCCCCAAACATGGCGGTCGTTGTCACACGCTCCGCTCCCCCAGGACAAATCGTCATGCGGTTAATACCCACAGATGAGTCCGTCAAATCTAGTTTCGAAGAGGCATACTCGTACTGTGAAGAGCCTGAACGTATCCAGCAGGTCTGCCTGCTGATGGTGGTGAAGGTGGGGTCGCCCCAGCTGTTCACGCCATATTCCGCGGTGGAGAGCGGCCCAGAGGCGGTACCAGGCGGTCGTTAAGCGCGCTGGAATCTTGCGCCTATCCGTCTCCAGGTCGAATAACTGGTTTGGGTCGAAAGCGCTGAGGTTGATGCCGGCTTGCTTGAGCTGGTCAAACAGTCCTCTAATTAGGGCCACGTGACTGTCTGAGAAAGATGAGAGTGAAACGGGACCCTTTAATTCACCTAAAATTTTTGGTCGAGTTATCTTCAAGACTTCATCCGTTCATAAGAACTGACCCAGCTTGCGAAGGTAGAAAGCCCGCTCCAGGTCGGTGTCTTAACCTTCTATGATAGACTGTCCAGCTTTTCTTCTTCTTCTTCAAAACGTAGCCTATCCTTGTGAGGTAGATGACCGTATCCTTGCCCGTCCGGCTTTTCTAGGGGCAGGTGACCTGGATGGTGACCTGGCCCTGATCTGGCCAGCTTTCCACTCTGGCCATATCCAACCTTGGGTTTTTCTTTTTAAAAAAACTTTCTTCTTTAATATCCAATACATGCACTTGTTTCTTCGGATCATGGTCAAAACCATGATCATTCCTCAGACTATGGTGACCTGTAACATAGTCCGAGCCGGCTCCAGCCGGGGCATAGTAGCCAGCACTATAGTGACTGGCAATAGTCCTGATTAGCTGTAGTAGGAGCCTCCTGGGGGGTAAGTTCTTCTTTAATGTCGACCTCGTACCCCCCCCCAATCTAAATCGACCATCGCACCCTTCCATCTTCAGCAGCATTGGGGCGTTATGCCTTCCCCCAATGGACCCAACACAACGTTTACAACAAATTTGACTAGTTTTGATATTTCGTCTACAAGGGACTCGCGGTGATATTTAGGGTCCCCAAGAGATCTGGGCACGTGCACGATTGTGGTGTAGTCGCTCTCAGAAATTCCTTCTGAGATTCGAACACCCACGGGGGGCCCAGATGATTGGCTTTCGGAGGGGGTACTCCGTCCATCCAGATCTTGATCCGATCCGGCATCCAGCCGGCTGGATCGGTCACTCCCGACACCTTGGTCGTGACGACTTGGGTGGTCCATGTTCATAAAGCTCACCTTGTGAACCCGTCAGCACTGGCGGTTGCGCTCTCTTTAGGACTCTAGGGTGAAAATTTAAAAGTCGGTATAATAGGTGGTCGAGGGTTAGGACTAGAGTTTCTCCTGGGTGGAAATCTTCACTGGTGAGTAGGCTGGCGTTATATTTGAAATTGGTATACCGCAAAGGCTGGACTGGGAAAAATCGATCGGCCAGCTTAGCCAAAGACAATAAAGGGGTTTCTCCAATCTTATGTGTAATTAGGGATCCAAACAATCTTCTATAATCTTCCTCAAATCTTCTGCAGTAAGCCAAACATTCACCAATTTTTCCAATAGAAATAAACCTTGTTCCAAAGACGGGCGACTTGAGTTAAGTATAAGTCTCATAGTGACCCCCGGTCTGGGGACTTCCGGCGGGCTCCTTTCAACCTTCCCTGGGCAAACCAGTAACAACTAGAGGGGACCTTGTCAACCCTCTGATGTGAAAATGAAGACTTGTGTATTAGAAAGCGAAACGTATACTGATATTTATCCCTAATTCCAATAAAAAGCTTTGGTGTACCCTATCCAAAATAATTAAACTAAACCGTGTCCCAAACCGTATTTCAAACACGGGCAACTTGCGTTGAGTATAAGTTTCACAGCGACACCCGGTCAGGGGACTTCCGGTGGGTTACTTTCAACCTTCCTCGGGCAAACCAATAACAACTAGAGGGAACCTTGCTAGCCCCTGCTGTGAACCAATGATGATTTGCGTCTTAGAAAGCGAAATGTGTACTGATTTGTATCCCTAGATCCAATATAACCTTATGAGTACCCTAACCAAAATAACCTGGCCAGCTTGACCTAGATGGTAATATGCCTTACCTAAAATAGCGTGACGAGCTCAATCTGGACGTTTTTGTGTACTGTACACCAAATAGCCTGACCAACCTGGATAGCATCCACCTCCACCTGGACGAGACTTGGCTGTATCCCCCGATTCCCCTTTCGCGGCCGCCGATCCATCCTCGCTGTTCCATCCGGATACTACAGGGACATAACCTTCCCTAAGGCCTTCCAAATATCCAACTCTTTACCAATCTGCTCCTTGGCCACCTATGGCCACAATTAAATGCCATTCAGTCCCACTTGATCCAACCGTCGAACTTCTGTCCTGGATCTAAGCCTCTGGATTACCTCGTCTAGCCTAGTTCCATGCCTTGTACTGATTTGGAGCTTGCGAGTGCTCTTGAACACCTCCAGCAGCTGTCCCCCAGCGCCCGCACTCTTGACCAGCAATTTAAGCCAATCAAAAGGTGGCCTCGGTCAGGTGTATTTTACACCCGGCTATTAAGCCATTTCAAAGTCGCTTCACCACAACTAGAGCTTTTCGTAGTGTGTAATCCTGCTTTTGAACCTCATTCTCCCCAGCCTACGCGAAATACCTTTCTTTTAATCGATATCGTTACTTAACTTCGCTAATGAACTCTTCGCTTGCGCCTCGTTTATTTATCAAATCTGTGTTAGATTTCTTACACGCTTGGCTTGATGTCTTGTTTTGCCCTTTCCTTACCTCCTCGTCGGAAAGTTTTGAACCCGTGACAGTTGGCGGATCGGGTTGCGGCTCAAGCTGCTCCCGTACAACCAACGTCTTTGGTGAACCCATGGGTAGGTCCTGATTATGTGTCTTACCGTTTTTCCGTCTTTACTTAAATGCTCCGAGTGTAGCGGTTTTGCTACCGGTGTAACTAACGATAGGACCACTCTTACCTTTCCTAGCGCCTTTTAATTTCCTGCTAACGTCTAGTTTACTTTTGTCTCTTACTGCGGCATCGTAGAATCCCCGTGAAGTCTCTTAGATACCCCATTCCGGGATGTCTAGTAACAGGCCAGCTGTTACAGGCTTACACTCTAAAATTGAACGTGAGAAAGCGTGAATCTAGGATAATATGTTCCCCAGAAAGCTTGAAAAGTAAACTATTCCGGAAATAAATCATGATACAGTATATTGCCCACGTTAAGTCTTTAATTGAGTAATTCCAATGCTTTCATGCCGTATGCATGCGTACCAGGTTCATTTTGGATCGTGAAAATTAAACCTGGTAAGTAATGTTGTACATAGTCCGTTAAGTATTTACTCTGATTATGAGTTGGGCTTAACCACCCTTCCATTTCTTGATTCATCATGGCAGACATCCTGGAAAATTTCATAGCTTTACATAACGTAAAATGTCGTCTTTGGAGATGAGTAATATACGTTGACGACAGAAGTGCCGATTAGGAAAAATCACCATGTCATCCAAGCCCTTCCGGCGCGCTGATAAACCATGTTGTTGCATCTTTCAGTCTCTTCATTCTCAATACTTACGAAATTGCAATTAAGCCCAGACCCCCAGTTTCCCGAGGAGTGTAAGTAAGAATTGGTGATATCTTAAGACAAACTGGTGTCACGTCTGTTGACTGAAACAATTTTAAAACGTTTCTTATTTTGCACAAGGCAGTTCAATATGTGATTCCAAGGATCAAATACTTTCGCGGTAAATATTATTGCTGGTACCACGATTGTAATGGGGTGCCATTACATAAGTGGTATTTTAATGTAAATATCACAGTTTAATTTCATACTTAATGTGTGAAATTAAAATACTGGATCATAAGTTATTATTAGCTGCTCTGGAAGCCGATTCGGATTTAAATATCGAATCTAAGAAGAGATCCAATAAATGGAGTATTATTACATCAGTTTTTATTACATATT
>MIQA02003595.1:0-19206 GCA_001887855.2 Sclerospora graminicola | reverse complement strand
CGAGCCGAGCGGTCTAGTGTTAGTATCTATGCATATGTCCGTAAGGAGGATAATCAAGAAGCAAAGCAAAACGTAACCGACAATACATGTAAGTTTGACGATTACGTCATCCGGTCCCCGGGCAGCACGGCTGACCCCTTCCTGGTGAGCAGTATACGGACGGATGAGTATTCTCGATCTGAAGTGCGTATGGAATTGAACCTGTTACCCGGCGAGTCGCGAGGTTATTGGAAATATCATTGGCCGGATAAATGGTTCAAGCAGGCCAAGGCGGATAGCAAAATCAATAATCAGAAGGCTACCATGCTGTTCGACTCTGGCGCTGAGGTGTCAATCCTGGACACCACCTTTGCTCGTAAGGTGGGGTGTGAAATAGACGAGACGAAGCGTCAGGAGTGTATCGGCATTGGAGAAAGTTCATCCATGACCCAAGGAAGGATAAGAGTTAAGATTACGTTAGCTGGGTCTTTGGTATATTACATTACCGCCTGGGTAGGCAAGCTGGCCGGGAAGGATGCAATTTTGGGCATGGACTTCATGGTCTCAGCCGGCATACGATTGGATATATCGAATGGAACATTGACGTTGCCGGATGAGGTGCAGATCCAGCTGGCCGGCCGGCGGCCCTGATATGGTGCCTACAGCCGGTTCCTCAAGTTAGGTCAGTTTGTAACGGTGCCAGTGGGAAAAGCGGTGGAACTAATGGTACGATCGCACGACAGGCGGCGTAAGTTATGGCTGACAAGGGCGAGTGCTGGGTACCCTCGTTTGTTAAAGGGGGTGGTCATATCAACTCTATAAGCGTGACCAACATCTCCGAAAGGCCCCTCACCTTGCATGAAGATGTGATCATTGAAACATGGCTGGCCGAGGACAAAGTGCCCCGCCGGCCAGGTTATGTCACTATTGGCTCAAGACGCTATATCGAGTGACAAAACCTTGCTTTTCAGGCAACTACCGATTTGGTCAGCGAAGAGCAACCGGTGGAGGAAGACCGGACTCCAATGGTGGCTAAACCAGAGTACCCGACTCCTTCTAGAATATTGACGCGAAGTCAGCCATCGCCGAATACAGCTCAACGTGCCGACCGAGATCCCGCCCCGGTCGCTAAACTGATTTTGCCCACAAGGTCGAACATGGACGAACGGCTGAACCAGGATAGGGGAGACAAGTCGGAGTCACATGTGCAGGATGATGCTGGATTGACCGATCCGGCTGACCTGAGTTCGGAATTAGCCGGAGGTGACCCGGACGGAAATCTGGATGACCTGGATTCGGAATTAGCTGAAGCGATCCAGGATTGGAATCCGGCTGACCTGGACGCGGAATTAGCCGAAGGTGACCTGGATGGAAATCCGGCTGACAATGATTCGGAATTAACCGAACCAATCCAGGATGGGGGTCCACCCGGCCTGGATTCGGAATTAACCAAAACCGACCTGGTCTGGATTCAAGAAGGGGGCGACCTTTACATGGAAGATCAGATGACAGTCTTACCTGAGGTGACTTCCTGCCCACCAACAGTTACGATGGACGATCTACAGGTCGGAGACCCTGATGTGAACACTCCGGAGGAGATCATCAGGCTGTAGGATATCATATGGAAAAGGAAACATCTGCTGATCGGCCCAGGAAATGCACTGCCTCTGGCCGCCTATGGGGCGCTATGCGGCATCGATTTGGATAACGCCAAGCCAGTAGCGCAAAGGGGCCGGAGAGTCGCCCCCAGTATCGGGAAAAGCTGTCGGAGCTCAGTAAAGGATTGCTAGCCACCAAAATAATCCAGCCGTCCACCTCGCCATGGGTGTCGCCCATTGTAATATTTTATTAAGAAGAATGGGGTGAATATAAGGTTGTACATCGACTACCGGCTGGTGAACCGGCTGACTAAGCTAATGGTTTACCTGATGCCGTTGATTAACGACTTGCTGGAGGATATAGACAAAGTTTTGTGGTATTGCTCGTTGGACATGGCTAGTGGATTCTGGGTGGTCTCTATGACCGATCGTGCACGGGAAATCTCTGCGTTTGCGACGCCCTTCGGTTTGTTCGAGTGAAACCGGATGCCGTTGGCCTAAAAATACTCCGCAGATTTACCAGCGGCTAATAGATAACGCGTTGTATGGACACTTCAAGATCAAGGCGGACCAAGGTCCTGCCCTGCTCGGTGATGTGTTCGCCGAAGGTGACCCGGACCCGGAACCAAAACCTTCGGTTTTGGGGCGGCGGTACTACATTGATGACATTCTCGTGACGGCTACTACTTGGAATTTACTATGTGAAAAAGTGGAAATGTTGATGATTACTTGTGAAAAGGTGAATCTTTCGATTAGTGTGGTGAAAAGTTTCTGAGGAAAAACTGAGGTGATTTTTTGGGTCACCAAGTTTCGATTGCTGGATCGTGCAGCCAGCTCTAATTCACCCCTGTTCAGTTCCGATCTGTCTTCGATCAGCCACAATCAGAGAAAAAGGGGAGAGTCCTTCCTCCTGCATCAATGTTATTTGGGCAATTCGGCCAGTGATCGGGAACTTGAGTCAGACAGCAACTCGGATTCACTCACAATGAAGGAACCCGCAGTCCCCACTCGCTCCCTCGGCGCAACCGGGTTCTACACCTAACTCGCCATCCGACTCAGGAGCTAAATCGCCATCCGAATCGGGGGCTGACTCGTCATCCGGCTCCAGAACCGGCTCACCATCTGACTCGGACGCAGGTTCAGATCCATCCTCCAGTAAGTTCAAGTACGATGACGATGAAGACGAGGACTACCTCAACCAGCAGGTGTGTGCCGCATTATCCCGCTCTCGCGCGGACACCCGACGTCGCCTCTTGAGTCCTAGTGACCGAGCGGATTTTTTATGGCTCCCGATCAGGTCATTGATTTACAGACCCAACACCAGCTGGTTTTTGCTCCGGAGAGTACGATCCTGCTCATCCGTCTTTGCCTCCCAACGCGACCGTCACTTTGACCTTCCTGGATACCTCCAATTCTGAGACAGCTAACAATTCCCGGGATTCTAAGAGGAAGACCGAGACGAAGAACGGAAAACCCGAAAAAGAAGGAAAAGAATAGGAGAAAGATAAGGAAGAGGAGATTGAGGACGACATCCCGGATCAGTGGTTGCCCCTCACCCTCAAAGAAATTGAGAGAATCCTCCTCTAAAGCCTCAGCCAAAACTCGGCCACCAGCTCCGGCAGGATCCCGTTCCGAAACCCGAACCGTTCGACCTGCAGCCAGAACCAAGATCCAGCGAAGCTCTCTCCCGCTCCTGCGACGCCTTTTCCCAAGATTCCGCTTCTATGGTTACCCGGTGGCCGCTTCGTCGGTAAGGCGGATCGGTCCGACATCCAGCCTTGGCCGGTCGAGTAGCTAATTCTTTGAATCTCGCCGATGTGTCCAGTTCCCAACTTGCTCACTCCTTGTCCTGCCACTTCTCTGGGTATTCTCTCCGTCTCTCAAGTCGCCTCCACCAACAGCGTGTTTCCCGGCGTGATGGGGTCATTGACAAGCTAATGAAGACCAAGCATACGGGAAATCTTGGCACTGAGATGCCAGATATGGGCGTCCGTCCAGCCCGTGGTTCACCGACTTCCGATCAACGTTTCGAAAATTCATTGCAGCCCATGCCCAGTCCATCTGGGAATCCACCAATTTTTTGTTCATCTCTGCGGAAGATCGGCGAGAAGATATGTCTTACAGAATGTATTTCGCCGCCCGGAAGAATCGGCGTGGTCGGGCATCAGATGCGTGGGTCCGCTTGTGTGCGTTTGTCTTGGAGGGCATCAGGGATGGTGCCTGTGACCTGGACCTGTTCCTTTCCCTTTTATGCTCCATCTGGCGAACCAAAAAATTGAAAAGAGGGGAGATTTGGCAGAAGGCAGAATGTGGTACCCCTGGACTAGGTGCCCCAGACCTGATTACCTCCCTTTTCGAATTTTTGGAAGATATCGACCAGCAAGATCCTTGGCGCAATTAATATCGCAACCGACCCTCCGATCATCCTGGATTTCGAGTGTTCCGGCTCCGCAACAAGTATAACGCCCATAGTGATGGGCACCTGATTCGTTTAACCTTTTCCTTTTTGTTCCCATTTTATATCCGTCCATGCTTCTTTTATCCCTTACTCCATCCTTTACTTCGGCTATTAACCCTGGTTGGTCGATGCCCGAACAGGTGAAGGTTTACCTAGAGGGACCTCCTGTCGTTACAGGGCGTCTTAGGATCCCGTTGGGTCTGAATATTCGTTTCCCAATCCTGGTCGTCATACATATCTTCTCAAAACTGGTTGAATCTGGGTGGGTCGATTCGGACTTGGCCGGTCCGATTATTTCCGGCAACCTGTTAATTTCCGCCAGTTTGTCTAGCATAACTGGATCCGAAACGGAGATGCCGACCTGATCACGCATGGCCAATGTGGCCAGATGGTCTGCACTATTGTTCCACTCTCGTTTGACATTTAACAATTCATGTTCCGGCCATTTTCACAAGGCGGACATAACCCGATCATTCAAAAGTCTTAGTGGGGGAGGGGGGGGCTTGCCGTCTATCTCACCAGTGGATAAAGAGGTTTTTGCTTTACTACGGATTCTGGATGTGTGTTACACGATGTTGGTGTCTCGCCCTATCAAAGTATTGTCCAGACGGTCGACCCTGTCGTGGCTTCTTACGGCAAATGGAATTGATGGCCGGCTGTGTAGATGGCTGCAATGTTGTCTCAGTGGTCTCTAGAAGTGATCAAGTGCATTAATGGAGAAGAGAAGATTTTGGACACATTAGCGGCCAGCATCACTCCAAGGGCAGAAGTGGGGGAAGCGCTAATAGCCATAGCGCCTCGAAAACAGCCACGACAATCCATCCACCGACAGTTGGTCCAGCGGGAGAGCTGATGGTTCTGAGCTTCAACGGGTCAGCGAGCGTCAAGAAAGGAGCGGGCGCCTATAGTGCCACCCTGTGGAAGCTGCCCGAGTAGAAGATGGTCGCTGCTGCTTCGGATTTCACGCCTGGCATAACAGTGAATGAGGCAGAATACCGAGGATTGTTGCTTTGCCTAGATAAGCTGACTGGCTGGAGGCTGGGGCGGATTATCATATGCGGTGATTCCAATCTGGTGATCCGACAAATCACTGGTGAGATAGACTGCAAGCCCCCCCCCCCCCGACTAAGACTTTTGAATGATCGGGTTATGTCCGCTTTGCGAAAATGGCCGGAACATGAATTGTTAAATGTCAAACGAGAGTGGAACAATAGTGCAGACCATCTGGCCACATTGGCCATGCGTGATCAGGTCGGCATCTCCGTTTCGGATCCAGTTATGCTAGACAAACTGGCGGAAATTAACAGGTTGCCGGAAATAATCGGACCGGCCAAGTCCGAATCGACCCACCCAGATTCAACCAGTTTTGAGAAGATATGTATGACGACCAGGATTGGGAAACGAATATTCAGACCCAACGGGATCCTAAGACGCCCTGTAACGACAGGAGGTCCCTCTAGGTAAACCTTCACCTGTTCGGGCATCGACCAACCAGGGTTAATAGCCGAAGTAAAGGATGGAGTAAGGGATAAAAGAAGCATGGACGGATATAAAATGGGAACAAAAAGGAAAAGGTTAAACGAATCAGGTGCCCATCACTATGGGCGTTATACTTGTTGCGGAGCCGGAACACTCGAAATCCAGGATGATCGGAGGGTCGGTTGCGATATTAATTGCGCCAAGGATCTTGCTGGTCGATATCTTCCAAAAATTCGAAAAGGGAGGTAATCAGTTCCGGGGCACCTAGTCCAGGGGTACCACGTTCTGCCGTCTGCCAAACCTCCCCTCTTTTCAATTTTTTGGTTCGCCAGATGGAGCATAAAAGGGAAAGGAACAGGTCCAGGTCACAGGCACCATCCCTGATGCCCTCCAAGACAAACGCACACAAGCGGACCCACGCATCTGATGCCCGACCACGCCGATTCTTCCGGGCGGCGAAATACATTCTGTAAGACATATCTTCTCGCCGATCTTCCGCAGAGATGAACAAAAAATTGGTGGATTCCCAGATGGACTGGGCATGGGTTGCAACGAATTTTCGAAACGTTGATCGGAAGTCGGTGAACCACGGGCTGGACGGACGCCCATATCTGGCATCTCAGTGCCAAGATTTCCCGTATGCTTGGTCTTCATTAGCTTGTCAATGACCCCATCACGCCGGGAAACACGCTGTTGGTGGAGGCGACTTGAGAGACGGAGAGAATACCCAGAGAAGTGGCAGGATAAGGAGTGAGCAAGTTGGGAACTGGACACATCGGCGAGATTCAAAGCATTAGCTACTCGACCGGCCAAGGCTGGATGTCGGACCGATCCGCCTTACCGACGAAGCGGCCACCGGGAAACCACAGAAGCGGAATCTTGGGAAAAGGCGTCGCAGGAGCGGGAGAGCTTCGCTGGATCTTGGTTCTGGCTGCAGGTCGAACGGTTCGGGTTTCGGAACGGGATCCTGCCGGAGCTGGTGGCCGAGTTTTGGCTGAGGCTTTAGAGGAGGATTCTCTCAATTTCTTTGAGGGTGAGGGGCAACCACTGATCCGGGATGTCGTCCTCAATCTCCTCTTCCTTATCTTTCTCCTATTCTTTTCCTTCTTTTTCGGGTTTTCCGTTCTTCGTCTCGGTCTTCCTCTTAGAATCCAGGGAATTGTTAGCTGTCTCAGAATTGGAGGTATCCAGGAAGGTCAAAGTGACGGTCGCGTTGGGAGGCAAAGACGGATGAGCAGGATCGTACTCTCCGGAGCAAAAACCAGCTGGTGTTGGGTCTGTAAATCAATGACCTGATCGGGAGCCATAAAAAATCCGCTCGGTCACTAGGACTCAAGAGGCGACGTCGGGCGTCCGCGCGAGAGCGGAATAATGCGGCACACACCTGCTGGTTGAGGTAGTCCTCGTCTTCATCGTCATCGTACTTGCACTTACTGGAGGATGGATCTGAACCTGCGTCCGAGCCAGATGGTGAGCCGGTTCTAGAGCCGGATGACGAGTCAGCTCCCGATCCGGATGGCGATTTAGCTCCTGAGTCGGATGGCGAGTTAGGTGTAGAACCCGGTTGCGCCGAGGGAGCGAGTGGGGACTGCGGGTTCCTTCATTGTGAGTAAATCCGAGTTGCTGTCTGACTCAAGTTCCCGATCACTGGCCGAATTGCCCAAATAATATTGGTGAAGGAGGGAGGGGCGAATCGCTTACGCTGATGTTTAAGCGGTGAACTAACTCTTGGTTGGCAGCCCGGAGGATTCGACAACGTCTGCCAGTATGCAGAGGCGGTCCGTCTCATTCGTCAGGCTGGCGACCTGGTCTTCGAGATCGGTCACCTGCCGCTGAAGTTCACTCGGTTCCAAGAAGGATTTCCGGGCGATAGATTCGTCGCCTCGGCGGTTGGCGGAGGCGAGTTGCTGGACCAAATCCATTTGGATGTGTCCAGGCTATCCACTTGGGCTGTCAGAACCTTTATTCTTTTACCCAGCCCCGCCACTTCAGAGGTGGGGGCGGATGGTGCAGCGGCCTGTTGTAGGGCGTCAGTGAGCTGGTCTACAAAGGCCCGAAGACGGGTTACTTCATCTAATGCTTCTTGGCGGCTACGCCTCAGCTCAGATAATCGAGGCTCCGTGCGATCCAGCATCGCACAGAGAGTCGCGCATCTCTGCGCTAGAACTTCGGAGTCGGCCTGACAGGATCGGAGATCCGCCCAAAGAGACAGTGTCCTTTAATCTGTCCTGGTCACCGCAGGCCTGACCGTGAATACGGAGCGCCGTGTCAATGTCAGTCGGAGACAGCACCAGATCGGGAATACGGGATGAATCCGGCGGCCCCGCGATTTCCACCCCGCTGGAAGGCGAGTCATCGTCGAGCAGAGTAACTCGACCGATGTTATGATCGTCGACTTGCAAAACTGGAAATATATCAAGAAAGGGTCAGCACAGGTGGATGAGACCTCAAGCCAGCTTGAAGATCAGCTTTATTGAAATCGCCAGAAATTGGGCAGAAGACATACCAAATCGGGGCATGAGTAAAATGGGATTGAAAAGACTTGTGTCAGGTGAGATCGTGCCCCGACCGTTGAGCGGCTGCGACAAACCTCAGGGGCGGCTATGGTATAAAGAGGCTTGTGAAATAATTAACGGGCATGTATGAAATACATCTGGCCGTGGGTGCCTTCTGATTGGCGGAAAGTGTCGACCATGAGCGTAGACGCTGGATGGCAGTTGCCAAGCGTATCCGCCAGCGGCAGGATGGTGCCAGGCATGTAATCGAGCCATATGGGTGTGATCAAGGGGCTTGTAATTGGGCTTGCCGGAGAGGGGCCGTCCGGATCAGGTGCCGGATGATCGCAGATGGTGGAAGACCGAAGGGCGGATAGTTTGGAAGGTGTGTGTGCGAAGGGTCCCGAAGTAGGCTGGGCTTTGTGGAAGACGGAGGGGACGCCGGAGGCGGATTTTAAGCTGCTAAAGAAGTGTTGACGCCAGCGGCCAAGTGATCTTAGATGGATGGCTATCCAAGTCGAGCCGGATATTTGGTATGTGGTACATGAAGGAGTATCCAGGTAGAGCTGGATGGCTCCTGGACGGCAGCCGGATGGTTTTGGTAAACTGTACACCAAAAAGAGCATCCAGCTGGAGCCGGATGGTTTTGGTGTACGGCACACAAAAAAGATCCAGCTGGAGCTGACTGGGCTATTTTAGGTATGACACATAACTTTCCAGCCGGGCTATTTGGGATAGGTTACTCGAAAGGTTGTATTGGATATAGGGATAAAAATTAGTATACGTTTCGCTTTCTAAGACGCAAGTCACTTTCATTGGTTCACAGCAGAGGCTAACAAAGTCCCCTCTTGCTGCTAATGGTTTGATCGGGGAAGGTTAAAGTAACCCACCGATAATCCCCAGACCGGGAGTCGCCACGTTGCGTATACTTAACTCAAGTCGCCCGTGTTTTGAACACGGTTTATCTCTATTGGAATGTGTGGTGACATTTTGGCCTACAGTGGAAGATTAGCGAGTTTTATTTGGATTCCGTATTACATACACGACTGGATTTACCCCTTTATTATCTTTGGTTAAGCTGGCCCGTCGAATTTTCTCGGTGCAGCCATCGCAGTATATAAACTCCAAGTATATTGCCAATCCTGCTCCTCGGTGAAGATTTCCGCCCAGGAGCGACCCCTAGTCCTAACCATCGCGTCCCTATTCGACGGACTATAAACCTTTCGCCCTAGAGTCCATGAACAGAGCGCAACCGCCAATGCTGACGGTTACACAAGGTTAGCTTTTCGAACATGGATCATCCAAGTCGTCACGACCAAGGTGATGGGAGTGACCGATCCAGCCGGCTGGATGCCGGATCGGATCAAGACCTGGATTGACGGAGTACCTCCTCCTACAGTCAGTCATCTGTCCCCCCCGTGGGTGTTCCCATCTCAGAGGGAATTTCTGAAAGCGGGTACACCACATTCCTAACCAATTGCACGCTTCCTCACTTGCAATTTATACAGTGTAAGCCTGTAACAGCTAGCATGTTACACCTGGTAGCCATTAAGTGTCCGTCTTAACGACCACTGTTCGTTCCTTTCGGCTAGTTAACCCGCGGAACAAGGGTTTAAGAGCCCTTCGACAGATATGTCGTCGGTCCGCAATCGTGAACGTGAGCGGCAGCTCCCGCAAGACTTAGTGAGGGAGGCTTTCTCTCACTTTCCATAACGTAATGTGGATACTGTTGTGGAGATGATGCGGACCATGTAGACCAACATCACCACCATCCTCCGTAATAAAAACTCGGAGGAACCGTTGGAAATGCTAAACCGTTTCAAAAGGGTTTACATAGACACCAAGGTGCATTCCACGACAATAATGTCGCGGTCGCCACCAACAACGCCCACGGCGAGCATTGAAGTAGTAAAGGCGCGGATACCGCCCTTTACTGGTGAAGGGGGTGAACCGCTTCGAAGATGGTAGGCAGAGGTGGAAGATGATATCCCTGCGCAAAAGATTGTGGACCCGCGTTCACAAGCTTATTTTGCCACCACGTGCCTGGGCGGTCGCGCCAGGGCTTGGGCGATGAGCCGCAGAGCCACTGATGAATCTGCGTTCCTGGCATATCAGGAATTAAAAGCTGACTTAAATCCCAACATCAAAGCTCTAGAAATGAAGCTTAGTTGCCGAGAAGAGTTCATGGAACTCCGGCAAGGTAAGCGGGGTCTTCAAGCTTACGCTTTGAAGATAAAATATTTGTTATCACATATTGTGTATGAGCCGGTGCCCCCTACCATGCAGGTCACTAGTTATATGTAGGACATGAACCACAGTCCCAGAAAGTAGAGGCTTTATCGAATCCCACCAAAGACTCTGAGGGATGCTCTAGACCAAAGCATCCGAGAAGAATTTAGCATGCGATCAGCGTCAACGCATGCTAGATTCAGGCAAAGGGCTCAACTGCCTTTCGACTTTAACATACCGCCGGTGCAGCACGTTAATCACTCTTCGAACAGACCAAGTTAACGGTTCGTTTCACGACATAAACCTCGCGCAAGTGCACGGGAGGAGGAGGTCCAGAACCGATGGACCTATCGTTGCAGCAGCCTCGACCCCGATGCAACCGAAAAACAAGAAAATTATTCTCTGCAATAGATGCGCAAAGATGGGCCATTATGCCCACGAGTGTATGGCGCCGCGGCCGGCGCCACGCAGCCAGCGGTCTGGACAGTCCGCTGGTCGGCGACATCAACAGGGGCAACCCTCTGTTGATGCAAAAACCGCGAATCACCAGTAGGGGCGGGTTGCCCTACTGGACGGGTTAATTTACATCCCGACATCGGGCATGTGAGGATAATAAGCCCTGACGGAACTATGGCCTGTCAAAAGGTGCAGGGTGAGGGGAAAACTCTCGTCACCCTGAAGGTTAAGCCTGGAAACGATGTTCGCATGCGCGCTTTGTTTGACACAGGAGCGTCAAACAATTTCGTTAGAACTGAGGTTCTAACGTCGTTGGATTTCGTGGAGACTGACACTCCACGAAGTATGTTGTCAGTCCGGTTAGCAACAGGTGCGACTGTGACTATACCAAAGCGTGTGATTCGCACACGCTTCGATTTGGACAAACTCTCGTTGGAGGACGAACACATCGTCCTTGATCTTGACGACAAGTTCGATGTTATCTTGGGCACCCATTGGATGTCCAAGCATCAGCCAAAAATCGACTGGGTAAACCTGTCGATCGACTGCGGCGGACCCACAGGATCTGATCACCCTGTGAGTAACCCGTCTGTATCTAACGATACAACCGCAGCCTCACACAGTTTGGTGGATAGCGATGGAGCCACCAGGTCTGATCCGACATATCTAGCGAAAGGAACATCCGCTGATAAGAGTCCAGTGGGACTTGAACACGCAACAGAAGAGTCGTTGCGTGTTGGAGACGTGTGCAACACGTGTGACGAACACCCCGGTGTTGAACTGACCACGACCTATGACGGTCGGGGTGTGGAGGATTTATCCATGGTGGGAAACACCCACCGTGAAAACGAAGTTACCTAAACGGGCGAGAGTGATTCCCGTGTCGAAGACGAAGAACTCACGACTGAGAGCAGTCATGACCATCAAGAACATATGGTAGACAGTGGCCACCATGTTGATGGAGCCTTGCGCACGAGTGACCGTGCCGCAGAACAGGCAATAGATCAGACGAGCACGTCTGATCATGTTAACGAGTCCGTCGAGACGACAAACCTCTTGACGCAGACAGAGACTGGATTAGCTACCCAGTCTCTAACACTCGATAATCCCCCGAACTTAGGTTCGGAGGTGATGGCTCTGCTTTGAGCTGGAAGAAGTTCGTGAAGAAGTTGCACGATGATCGGATCGATCAGATCGGAATCATCGTTGCAACAGAAGATGTCGTGGATATTCGTTCACGAATATCCACACTGCAGGCAGATGACATTGGGAACGGTCCCGTTCCCAATGAATAAACCTAAGTTCAGCGCTTTGAAGCGCGGAGATGGGAGTCACTTAAAGCGACCACCCATGCTATGAGGTACTTTGGGAATACGTCAGCGTATTACCAGAAGAAGTACCTTGCGAGGTCCCAAAGGATTAGGGAACTAAACACGAAATTGACCTCGTGTCTGGCACGAAGTATTGTGTCACGCGGCAATGGCCATTGCCGCGTGACCAGGTCAAAGCGATCGACGAGTTCGTTGAAACTCGTCGTAAGGCGGGACATGTGCGGAAGTCTACCTCACCGCACTCCAGTCCCACCTTTTGCGTAAAAAATCCACTGGTGGGTGGAGAATCGTTCATGCTTTTAAAAAGCTGAACGCAGCCACGGTACCGGCGCAAACACCGATACCGCGGAAAGATGTCATCATTAAGAGCATGAGCGGGAGCACCGTTTTCAGTGTTCTCGACTTGAGGGATGGTTTCTATCAAATCCTCATGCGTGAGAAGGATATCCGTCTCACGACTGTAAGAACCCCAAGCGGTATGCTTTGGGAGTAGCTTGTCATACCGCAGGGGCTTCGATATGCCCCTGCTACCTTCAAAAGATGCGTCACACATCTATTGCGCCCGGTGCGAGAATTCGCACCGAGCTACTTCGACGACGTGTTCATCCATAGTAAGGCTGAACATGGTAAAGACTGATGTAGACGTTCATAAAGAACATCTACGTCAGGTGTTAGAGCTTATGCGTAAGCACAAGCTCTATGCAAACTTGAAGAAGTGCACCTTTGGTGAACCCGAGATACCCCTTCTTGGCTGCTTTGTAGACAAGAACGGAGTGCGCCCTGATCCGGAAAAAATAGGGTGATCGTTGAATGGCCTACGCCAAACAACATCAAGAAACTTCGAAAGTTCCTTTGGGTGGCGATATACTTGCACAAATATTTGTGCAACTATGTCGGTTAAATTCGACCTCTTTCTCAATTACTTATAAAAGATGTCGAATGACACTGGGATACCCAGTGCCAAAATGCATTTAATACAGTCAAGCGTAGCTTGACTGAAGCTCCCGTCTTGGCAATAGCCGATAACGAGCGACCGTTTCACGTCGTTTGCGACGCGAGCGTTTTTGCCATCGGCTGCGCCTTGATGCAGCGCGATCACGATGATCGTGATCGCGTGATTTGCTATCAATCGCGTCAGTTGCGCCAAGCCGAGCGCAACTATCCAGTGCATGACAAGGAATTCCTTGCCATTAAGTATGCACTGGCAAAGTTTCGGATCTATCTCTTAGGAGATAGACCGTTTATGGTTTACACGGACCATGCGTCGTTACGCACGGCGGTGAATTCACCGCACATCTCTCAATGAATGGCACGTTGGCTGTCATTCTTTGCTGAATACAAATTCACGGTTGAATACAAACCGGGAAAATTGAACGTGATAGCGGATGCGCTATCACGACGCCCCGATTACGAGACCAAACCGTCTGTAACGGAGGCAACCAGTGCAAACGCAATACGTTGCACTGCTCTGTCGTCGTCAGTCGTACGACAGGTACGTCAAGCGTACGAAACAGACGAGGAAACTCGTCTGCTGATTAATTACCTTAGTAAACAATCGGATCCAAAGCGCGAGGAACTTCCAGAGTTCCTTCGCGATTGCGTTCATCATTACCGAGTGCACGATGGTCTGTTACTTTACAGCACAGACCAAGAAGATGTTAGTCGCATCGTCGTTCTAAACGACGATGATCACAAACATCAGATACTGCTTGAGTACCATGATGCGCCGATTTCAAGGCATCAAGGTCGAGAGAAGACGTATGCTTCTCGCGCACGCGATTTCTACTGGCGTAACCAGTATAAATGGGTACGCAACTACGTGCACGCTTGCGAGATTTGCCAGCGCGTAAAGCCCGCGCATTCTGCGCAGGCTCCCCTCCAATCTGTGCCAGTTCCGATAGAGTGTTGGAAGTCCATTCAATGGACTTTATCTTCGGTCTTCCACCCGTCTATAGTTGGAAGACTGGAATAGTGGTCTTTACAGACCGTTTCTGCAAGATGGTTCATCTTGCTGCAGTGTCAGCGAATGTCACTGCCGCGCAAACAGCGCGAATTTTGTTGACACTGTATTCCGTGTAAACGGAATACCGGAAAACATAATCTCGGATCGAGATCCGAGATTCACAGGACGTTTCTGGCAAGAAACGTTCTCGTTATTGGGCACGCAGTTGAACATGTCAACTGCGGACCATCCGGAAACGGATGGGCATACTGAACGCGTTAACCGCGTTCTCGGAGACGTGCTGCGTTCATACGCGCATGCCTTCGAGCAGTGGAGTGACTATCTGCCACTCACCGACTTTGAAATTAACAACTCGGTGCGTGCTTCTACAAAGCATACACCGTTCTACGTGAATGCCATGAGGCATCCACGAACCCCAGCTTTACTTGGCGGTACGCCATATCGAAGTGTGGGAGGGACCCACTCAAATTCTGAGCGAGTCGATGCGCAGGTTGCAACCGCAACTTGCGAAGAGCTTGACGAGTCTTCTACTGTTGACACTGTAGAAATTCAAGCTGCTTCAAGTGATACCGAAGCTGCCTACGAAGGAAAATGTGCCTGCCGCAATGGCAGCAGACAAAAAAGACAGGATATCTACTGCTAATAAAGCAGTAGAAGACTTCGTATTACAAGGCCATGGTTCGTGAAAGATGCACTTGCTTTTGCTTTTGACTAGCTGAAGCCTAATGAAGACAAGACTGGAAGGAAAAACACAAATTCCTTTTAAAAAGGTGAATATGTTTTCTTAGTAACAACTAAGTTGCCTACACATGTGATTAGTAACTTCTCTACACGGAAGTTACTCCTTAAATTCATTGGACCCTTTAAGGTCAAATATGGCAAGGGAAATGCCTATACATTAGACGTTCCCGCGGCTATGCGCCTTCACCCAACGTTTTACGTTGGGAGGCCCAAGCCCTATCTCTTGTCTCCGTCTTTTGACCAGACGCATCCCCACGGCAAATGTCATGCTTCTTCAATTCTGCCAAAAGAGACTTGATATCGGCTTCCAACCGATTGTGGAAAGTCTGGAGAGTCTGAACCTCCGACTCGAGCGGTCAATTTGAACCAGCAGAAGATCATTTTTCTGCTGTAGGGCAACGTGAGTGCCCGTGAATCTCTTCACGAAGGGAACGTTATATCTTTACTGAGTAAGACATATCGCCGCTCAAACTAGACCCAGCCCTCTCGAGCATGCGGAGCTGTAAACCATGCACCGCAGCAACGAAGGCGAGGGAACTACCAGCCCCCGCCGCCCCTGATTGATAATCAGGGGAATGAGCGCTAAATTCTCGAGCGCAGATTGAGAAGCGCTCGGTTCCCTATAACAAGGGGCAGCGTATCGAGTACTTGGTACGCTGGTTGGGATATTCCCAAGAGTTTGACTCTTGGGAACCGATTGAGGTGCTAAGGGCTGATGCCCCTGACCTCCTGCAGGAGTTTGAGAAGAAAACTTCTCAAGCTTAAAAGAAGCATCAACACTAGGTGTTGATGCTGCAAAGCATCGGCACTAGGTGCTGATGCATTAGAGCATCAATGAGGCTCTTAACACCAGCGGGTACCGAGTAACGTCGGTACCCCCTTAGCTCCTTTTCAGTAAGACGAGGAGCTCCCTTGGGACAACAAAGGCATTTCATGTGAGAAGGAACTCCGCAAGTGAGTCCTTCTCTAATGCAAGTAAAATGGATAAGCTCCATTTTACCTGAGCGTGAGTGCTTTAAGAAGCGCTCGCGGTCTACGTGAATTTTATTCACGTATTCGTCGGGACCTTTGTTGTAATTTTCAAAAAAGGCATTCCAACTTTGAGTAAGGGCGTCTTTATCGTCCCTATTCTTGCACGACCCTTCCCGGTTCGTATAATAACGAGCCTGATAGAAAAAGTCGATAAAGTACCGACGTCTATCGTCGGTACTACGATAGAAGTGACGATTGCGAAGGTCTTCGCAATCGTCAAGCGCGTTGATGTCAAACAACGGATATTGACAATCGCGCTTGGTGTACCCACCACTTTCGGCCAAATGTCCATGCTGGGGTCCTAACCCCACATTTGTACGGAACATGGCGTTCTGTACAACATGGTGAATCAGAAGCAGCGTAAGCCGCTTCTGCACGTTGTTTCTTGGCAGGTGGAGCACCACCTGTCACCTCAAATTCGTCATCGTCACGACCAGGCGAGTGACGAGGACCAGGAGGAGCTTTACGCTCCTCATACCACCGTATGATGGAGTTGTCGCTGTCGTAATCGACGGCGTCAGACTCCACTTCGCCATCACTTAACGGCGAAGCAATTCTAGCGGGCTTAAGCTCGCTAGAATCGTTGGCAGGGACGGTGTCGTCCTCGCCCTCTTCGAAGTCCGATGACTCCCCGAAGATATCGTTGGGCTTTTTCTTGGCCACCCGCCCTAAGGCAGGTGGAGGTGTGGAAGATGTTGCATTACCGACATCCTCCCGCCCTGTTTTAGACACCGCTGCAGCGTCTACTACGAGAGACAATGGGTCTCTCGGCGTACTCTTACTCTTCGACGCTACATTAATAGCGTCGGCATGCGATGTTGACACCTCTGTACGTGATGCAGAGGTGGTGACTGCTTTTGCAGTATCGGCAGCACCCTTAAGAGCGCCGCTGCGTCTCCCGACCATTTGATTTCTTATGGTCGTTAATGGGTAATAACAAAGTATCGTTATGACCAACAAGTGCCACCATTCGATTGGCCAATATTACTCTATATTATTGGCCAACCACCTTAAGTGGGGGGTGATGTAATGGAGTGCCATTACTTAAGTGATATTTAAGCTGAAATGTCACTGTTCAATTTCAGACTTAATATCTGAAATGCGAATATTGGATTATAAGTTGTTATAATCCACCTTGAGAACAGATTTGAACTATACGAATCGGAACAACTAATCTATGATAAAGATTCATTCAGACCAGCTTTATACTACATGTTTGTATGATTAGTTTAGATTTAATTATAGTTATTAACTCCAAACCCCTCATAATATATTCACTCTTAAACTTACCTTCTTCAAGACACGTGGCCTTAGGTTGATATATATTTAATATATATATAGACTTAAGAGACTAATTAATAAATTAATTAATCTACCCTAAAGTTTATCTTAGGTAAACTAAGGAGAAAATTACATTTGGTCCTTCTCAATTGCACGCTTCATCACTGCAATTCTTACAGTGTAAGCCAGTAACAGCTAGCCTGTTACAGGGAGAGTCTGGGTTCCATGAGACAGATCAAGCCGTATACCGGCTGGCACCATGAAATCCATTCCCAATATCGCATCTTGACCGGCTAACCGGCCAACCCAAGCGTTGAAAAATAGACCAGGGAGCCTGCCAAAGTGATTTTAACACGTGATCGTCCTTCAGTCATGTACGAACTTTCACTGATCCCAACATATTCTTTCCTTTGGGTACTGTCTAAACGCCATCCCACACCACGAGCAAAGGCGGAGTCGATGATCGAGACTTCTGCTCCAGAGTCAAATAGAATTGTGGCTATTTCGTTGTTAATCTTCCCATTAGCTTTTGCTTGTTTAAACCACTTGTCGGGAGAGTGATACTTCCAGTATCCTCGAAATTCACTTGGCAGTAAATCCAGCTCCATGATCACGTCCAAACGGGAATATTCATCCATTCTGAGGCTGTGAATCGGACATCGATCGGCACAATTTGTAATAGAACATGTATTGTCGGTTATCTCCTTTTTCTCAAACTTATCTCTGCTACAGACATATGTATAGATGCTGAACGTAGACCGCTCGGCTCGAACCAGATTCCATCCTAGCGAGCGATTTAGTTAAGCATTTTCTCGACATCTGGTGGGAGCATGCCAGCATGTTTTGTCGGCACATACCACTTGCGCATCTGATTGAAAAATCCTTCAATCGGCGAGGCACCGGCATCGTGAATCTTCCCACAAGTTTTACACACGAAAAAAATATGATCCGAGGGGTGACCTTTACGATCACATTTCCCATATGTGATTCCCTTCAAGAAATCACGATCTCCATGCTTGCTCGCCCCACAGTGTACGCATTTCTTGCGAGGTCGGTCCTGATCAGGTTGGACCCCACCTAATTTTCGTCCATCAATTCCATTAATCGATGATCTCGGACGCAATACCGGTTCCGTCGTAAAGATATGACAATATTGCTCCTCGTCTGAGCCAAAACTTGACTGACCACTTTCTTCTTCCGAACTGGAACTGTCCGATTCCTTCGCAATCATTCTGATCGCCCTAGTCGGCCGAGCTGCTGGTGTCTTGCTCTGGTGCGGTTTCGACCGGTACCTTTTCGATCCTATCCCGACCTTGGGTTCTCGACTTTTGGTTCACTGTAACGTTTTCAGGGCTAGTTCCAATTCTTCCGCATCGCTTATACGAAGCAGTGTTAGCTTATCAGCCAAGTCACAGTTGTCCAAAGTGCCGATAAAGTGTTCAACATGTTCGCGAGCCATATGGTCGTGTCGTGGATCTTTGATCGGCATTTTAGCTCGTAGACCATCAACATTCATTCGATGTAAGTATTCAATCGGTGTTTCATCGGATCTTTTCTTCATATGATAATACTGTCTCGCGACAGACACCCCTGAGTTGCAGTATTGTTCCTAAAACACTTCACACAATTGAGACCATTTCAAACGTACTTCTCGGCTCAACCGCTTTAGCCAGTTCTTGGCTGGGTCGTTAATCAGATCAGCGAAAAATCAAACATCTTTCACCTACCGGTGTTTTATCTCTCAAGAACGCTGATTTCGTCCGACTCAACCAGGCTCTTGCCTGATCATCATCCACATCATTGCCAGTAAAATCTTTTAATTCAGAGATCGCCGAAATCCGGACTCGAGTGATTGTTCCAGAGTCGCTATCAAATGCTTGCGCCGAGGCCATATTTGCCTTAGGAGGCATCCCCATATCCAAATCAAAGTGTTGACTGACATCCCCATCTGATTCCATATCCACATCACTACGTGAGGGTGATTTATGGGGTCGGTCTTGATGATTGGTTTGGCATATCGATCAAACAATTCCGGCTGATCGAACTGATTCCATATCCACATCTACATGTTTCTTGACTGGTTTAGCCGTGGATTGGATCGTGTTTGGTATCGATTGCAATGGTTGACCTTATCCAGGTGTATACTGAGGTAATCCGTATTGTT
>MIQA02003593.1:0-17867 GCA_001887855.2 Sclerospora graminicola | reverse complement strand
ACACATTTCTTACGAGATCGGTCTTGATCAGGTTGAATACCACCAGGTTTCCCTCCGTCCATGCCATTAGTCGATGATCTCGGGCGATACACTGACTCCGTCGTAAATACATGACGGTACTGTTCCTCGTCCGAGCTCAGACCCGACTGACCACTTTCTTCTTCAGAGCTTTGAACTGTCTGATTCCTTCGCGATCACGCGAATCGCTCTGGCTGGTCGGGCTGCCGGTATCTTGCCTTGATCAGGGTGTGGCTTGGACCGGTAACGGTTCGATCCTACCTCGACCTTGGGCTGTCGACTCTTGGCCCGTTGCAACGTCCTCAAAGTCAGTTCCAGTTGTTCTGAGTCCTTTATACGGAGCAGGGTTAGCTGATCAGCCAGATCGCGATTGTCCAGAGTTCCAATGAAGTGCTCGACATGTTCACGGGCTATGTCCGGGTGTCGTGGGTCCTTGATCGGCATTTTCGCGCGTAGACCAGCAACATTCAACCGATGTAAGTTCTCGATCGGCGTCTCGTCGGATCTTTTCTTCATGTGGTAGTACTGTCTAGCGACAGACACCCCCGAGTTGCAATATTGTTCTTCAAACTCTTCACACAACCGAGGCCACTTCAGACGCACTTCACGACTTAGCTGTTTAAGCCAGTTCTTGGCCGGACCTTTCATTAGATCAGCGAAGATCAGGCATCTTTCAGCTTCCGGTGTCTTGTCCCTCAGAAAAGCTGACTTAGTCCGGCTTAACCAACCTCTGGCCTGATCGTCATCCATATCTTTTCCGGTGAAATCCTTCAATTCCGAGATCGCAGACATTCGTACTCGGGTGATCGTTCCCGATTCACTGTCAAATGCCTGCGCGGAGGCCATATTCGCTCTACGAGGCATCTCGATGTCCAGATCATCTGGATCGAAATGTTGGCTGATCTCGCCCTCTGACTCCATGTCCACATCACTTCGCGGGGGTGATCGGTGAAATCGGTCCTGGTGATCGCCCTGGCATATCGAACGAACGATTCCGGCTGATCGGACTGATTCCATCTCTACATCCACGGGTCTCTTGACCGATTTCTCAGCAGACTGATTCATATTCGGTGCCGATCGCCATGGTTGTCCTTGCCCAGGTGCGTATTGAGGCAATCCATACTGATCACCCGCAAATCGGTTCATCATTGTCGCGAACATGGCTTTTAATTGCTCTGGGACCTCCGGCATGTTGGTTTGGCCGGTATTGGAGGTCGGATTGGCCTGTGGCACTTCCTGAGCATCTTCAAAACTATCATCCGATCCGACTCTACCAGGTTCAGGCTTTCTCTTCCTGTTCTGCGACTCGGTCTTGGGGTCGATCTGCTGGATCCCTTTTGGGCCCAACGTCATACGTGTGATCCCAACCGAGGAGTCGGTGGATGCCGCTCCAGATTGTGATGATGATTGATAGATCGACTCGATATCCATAGGATACTCCACCAACTGTGATCGGTGCGAAGGATCCGCGATCGGCGACTGAACCACTGGGTTCGCCCCTAGTAACGAGGCAAGATGATCATACAGGGTGATCATAGATTCTCTGATCGTCTCTTGATCCAGATCGAATAGCATATTCGCATCGAAGGCACCAGTAGTGAAGCCAACCTCGTCGATCTGCGCCAAGAGGTTCCTGATCAGATCAAGTTGACTGCCTGTGATCACCGGCCGGGTCGCTCGACCTTCCAGCTTCCCGATGACCTTAGGCTTGATGATCTTCATCACTGGGTTGGTAACCAGGAACTTGTGGAACTCTCGAAGATAGAACAGTCGTTCCACATCTTGGACAGTGGTCTTCTCGGCTGGTTCGATCTTCTCTTCGTCTTCCTCGAAGATCTTCGGTTTAGGTTTCACATATTTTTTAGGTGGATCGCAATGATCCGCCCCCATGTTTTTTCTGTCTTTTTCCATTTTCTTCTTATGCATAGGATCAAGGTTAACACCTCGATCCTTTCCTGGGTTATAGTCAGCTTTACTATAACCCAGATCGGCCCCGATCGGGGCCATATGGGGAGTTGTTTCATCTTTAATCTCGATCTGGCACTCCACCAGACCAGGTTGATCATCGCTTCCTATAGAAATGGACAGCATCGGAGGCGATACGGCTTCCTCCAATACACCCGAAAAAGTTTCCTCCACTTTGATTTTCACATCTTTTTCATCATCAAAGGAATCACGGTGATATCCTGAGTCACCAAGTGATCCGGGCACGCGCACCATTGTGGTGGAGCCGATTTCCAAATCCATGACCGAAGTCGTGGGTGGAATCCGGATACCCACTGGCCCGGACGACCAACTATCGGAGGGGGTACTCCGTCGATCCTGATCAGCATCGGAATCAGATGAATCACCACTGTGGTGACTGATCTGATCCTCCCGGTCATCTGGCCGGTCTTCATGCTCGTCAGGATCTATGTTTAACTTCATCTCACCTTGTGTACCCGTCGATCGGGGCTGATTACACTCACTTAGGTGGACTCGGTGACGAAAAGGATGATCTTGATCAGGTCGGAGGGTTTGACCTTCTCGAGACGGGGGGTGTCCTCGGGTGGAAATCTTCACCGGAGAACGGGTTGGGGTCGACACTTATTCAGTATCTAGGCACTGATCAGGAAAGTTCGTCTGATCAGGTCAGCCAATGAGAGAGAGATAAAACGAAACCAAGAAAACGCGATCTATCCACGATCTTCCACAGTAATCCACAAACGTTATCTCCACAAAACCTTTACCAATATTCTTAACGTGTTCCAAACACGTGCGCGTTGCGGGTGAGGTTAGATCACCTAGAACAAACCCGTCGGGGGTCTTCCGGTAAGCCAAAATGCGTCTTAGCGCGTCTTAACCGGGAAATAGATGAGCAAGAGGGGACTAATCAACCTTGTGCTCCCAATGACCGCACACGTGGCGGAGCGACTCTTTGCTTTAGGGGGAAAATCTAAACCTGTTATTATATATGCAAAGTCCTATACCTGTGTACCATACCTCAACTCATGCCTGACCTTTACTTCGAACCTATTTACTTCGTCGCACGGTTGCGTAACACTCTCTTGCCCATCCTGGCTGCACCTTCAAGCTGACCTGTACCGATTCTGCCCCGATCATGACCCGACTCTTCAGAAGATCTTCAACCCATCCTGATCTTCAACAAACGACCCTGAAACCACTTGAGACCTGCTCTTCAGCACTTGTTCACTTCATATATAGTCCGACCAAACCGAGAACTCACTTGCCCTTGCTTATCAACGCTGATCAAAGGCTGATCGGCCCTGATCACGATCGCCATAGTGATCGACCAGGTGATCAGGCCTGATCAGGCCTGATCAGGCCTGATCAGCCCTTGATCACCTCGGGAACGTCCTGGGTCATCATCATTACGACTCCATTCATCTTCCAAACTATACTTCCGATCTTAATACACCGTCAGGACAACCATACCGCACTGATCTCGGCTGATCAGGCCTTGCCACATCATCTTCGGACCAACCAAAGGTTCACATCACTCGTATAACCTGTTAATCCACCTGCCCGATCTTCATTCATCATTTGATCTTCCTTCTCCGGGCATGACAAGCCGATCAGGCTGCAACCTTGTATCATAGCCGGCTTCCACCAATATACCGTTCGGAGATCGGCTGGTCACCTGCTCTTGGTATGCCATGTCAACAATCACCATTTCTTATTATATCCACGAGAACTCCACTTAGTGACTGTGACAACGATCGTGATCGTGGTCTTCAACATTCCGCCAGTGTCTGGGACCGGGCTTAACGACCATACTTGGCTGATTCTTCCACATCGTAAATATCCGTTGGCCACCACCTTTTCTTCTTACTCGTGATCAACCTTTTCCCACCCATCAACCGTCATATGTTGATGGGTGTTCTATCGTCACCAATCATCGGCCATGTGTGGTCCACTTCAGTCCCAATATTTCCCGATCGCTTCACCACAGAAGCCCCGAATTAACGCTCCAGTGGATTGTCGACCGGGGCGGTTGGAACCTATCATCCATGAACAAGGCAATGAGGTACATCTTCAACACCACAAAAGAAGACCAAAAAGTTGCCAAGATGCTCAATGGGTGGGAAACCACGGCCGTCGTACCGATTGTCAACTTTTCAAAGTTTGACGCACTTACCCGCGCCAAGCTCAACGCGTTCAAAGCGGTCTTGTTTGTCACCTGCTCCGATCTACAAAACCACCAGCTCAACGTACATCCAAGCGTCTCCGTTGTGTTGTGCGCACATCTTATCAAGGCCTTCCCTGCATTCAAGTCGATGAACGCAAACGCCCCATCATAGGTCGTGTCACCGACGCGTTGCGCGTTGCCGGCATCGAGTACGAAGAGCTCTTGGCTTGGTCTGTACATCTGACAAACGACGTCAACCGAGCTAAAGCAGAAGAAAAGAACGTAGACCTCAAATACATCAGCGTCATGCAAATACAAGCGGCTGTGATTGAGGTCTACTGAAACTCACAACAACGCTAGCAGAACGTGTCAGGGATGTCGAAGCACATCTTGCCGGTCGCCCGCCAGCAAGCAAGCGAAAGCCTGAGGAACAACAACCAAGTGACAGAGTTGAGAATGCACAGCAGCCCAGAAGCGCAGGAAGTCATCAGATACTAACCTGGTCGACACGTAGTACGAATGGTATGCGTGTCGGGATCACTCGTCGGTTCTCATCGATAGGCGGAAGAAATCAGAGCTCCGCAGCGTCGTATGCTTCATGCTCTTATTTGTCGATACCCTGCAAGTGGACAAAACGGCCGATGATTTGCGTGATAACATTCTCAACGTCGGCAGGAAAATCGAGAAGCGAAAACATACCTTTTTTGCGCCGCGGAAAATCCGCGCGCGTTCGTGTGGAACGGTACTAAAAGCATTCCGTGCGCTACATCGCTCAGGCGCGCTAGACATCAACATCCGCGAATTCCATTTGCGAGTTCGAGCAGGGCTTGTAGAGGATCCCAACCCGCGTGTGAGCCGAGCGACTCTCGTTCCTGTATCAGATGCTGCTTCTACAGCTCCGGCATGACGCGCACTTGCAACGCCGGCCATAAATAGAAGGATTCGTATAACCTGTAAATAAATAAATAAAAAAAAAATTTATGCGCCAACAGTGGTGTGAAACCAAACCATGTATTTCTCCGATAAATTTTTCTTGTTGCAACACATCCTACGCCGGCCATAAATAGAAGGCCTTCAGAAACATAATAATAATAATGCGGCACGTTTCAACCAATCTATTACACATACAATCATACGCGAACTAGCTTTCTTTGAATGCACACCAAGGCTAACAGCCCGAAGGCACGCCAAGGTTAACTGCATCATCGATCACCCGTCGCTTTGTTAGTTAATTTAAAAAACAGGCGCCAACCTTTTGAGCCTGATTCAATACTTTCGAGGGGAATTGAACCCCTCTAGCAGACGGCCGTTGCCTCGATCCAGCGAGCGGAAGTGCATTTGTTGACTTGAGCAGTTGCTTAAAAAAACCGAGAGTGAGCTTTGCACGTTGATGGCGCTGTCCAGTTATTCTGTGCGATTGGCTCTGTCATAGTAATGAAGGTTTTTGGTTGGGTTCTTGCATGTGTGGCTTCACCCAATGATATCACTACATCTGTGTGACACTCAAGCTAATGATCATTTTTATCTTTTGTTTTGATTGGTTTAAAACCGACGGGTCGGAATGGGTCGGAGTGGTCGGACTTTTACGATATCGATGAATATCATCGTTTATCGGACCGTACTTAGCGTATCCCATACAAACTTTAGATATAACTGTGCAAATCATCCGACCACATATCAAGTATAATCATGGCAAGTATCAATGGATATTTCATGCCTTTGATTGGTCGGAACCAGGGGTCGGATGTCACGCGATATGCCTGAGGTTTACATGCCGTGTGCGAAGCACGCGGATGTAAACCCAGGACCTAAACTTGCCCATAGTACTAGAGGAGGCTTTGTTTGCAAGCCGTAGCGGGCTTAGGGTTTTGTCATCAGCGTTGTGAGGGTTTTGGGTTGGGGTCAGGTGATAGTTTAAGGGTGACCCCTTCTCTTTTTGTCTATTTTATGCATTGCTCGGAATCGTTGGATGGTCGGAATTTTTATGGTATGGAGTGCAGTACACTTTCACTTGTATCACACTCCACGTGTATTTTCAGCACTTTCAAAAGTTGACACCTCACCCCACTCACACATCAAAAAGTAGATGTGTACCAACTGGAAGTCATGGGTACCACAAAACCCCACTGTTGCACCTAATAGTAGCCTCTCGTTGATTTTGGTGCTACCATTGCATAAGTGATATTTAAGTCGAAATATCACAGTTCAATTTCAGATATGCTCAAACCCGCGGGGTTTGGAGCGGGTTTAGGTCGCCCCGCATTCCAGCCCGCGGGTTTCGGGCTGGGTTGCGTCTAGAAGTTTATTACACTGCGGCTCATAATTCCTGAAACAAAAAGAAAAGTGAGATTTTTCGGTCACTACTAGGCCGATTTAGCTACTGTTTGGATATGCTTTACATAAAGTAGAGAGAAAGACGATGTATGTGTTAATAATCGTGATTTGGCCAGCGTTCGACGCGCTTGCATACAAGGACCTGGGCTCCGGCTCATAAATGATGAGACAAAAGCAATACATTTTTAAGTCAAATAATGAATGTAACGTAATCCTTTTGTGCTTCCTGACGTTGGCTTGCAACTGACACCTGCAAGTGGCCAATCAGAGCTTCGCACATATATTTTCCGCAGAATTTATGTCCTTCCTAAAACTGTAATATTACTAACTTCAATTTTTTGTGGCTGGTGGTTGGCGGCGGAACCTCACGCTTCAGGATCTGTGTTGTGAAGTGACTTGCGAATTTATCAACGGGAAGGTATGAAATACATTCGGCCGAGGGCACCTTTCTGATTGGTAGAAAATGCGGACCAAGGGCGTAGGTGCCGGATGGCAGTCGCCAAGTGTACCCACCAGCAGCGTGACTGTGTCAGGCATGGAATCGGGCCAGATGGGTGTGATCGAGATGTTTGTAATTGGGTAAGCTGTAGATGGGCCGTCCGGGTCAGGTGAGCCGGATGTCCTCAGACAGTGGATTACCGAAGGGCGTATTGTTTGGAATGTGTATGTGCGAAGGGTCCTGAAATAAGGTTGAGTTTTGCAGAGGACGGACGAGGCGCCGGAGCTGGAAGTGGAGCTGCTAAGGAGGAGTTAACGTCAGCGGTCAAGTGAGCTTATATGGATGGCTATTCGGGTCATTTGATATGCGGTACACCAAGGCGCATCCGGTCGATCCGGCTGGGTTGGTGTACAATACACAAAAGAACATCCGGTCGACCGGCTGAGTTTGGTGTACGGTACCTAAAAGAGCATCCGGTCGATCCGGCTGAGTTTGGTGTACAGTACACAAAAAATCATCCGGTTGAAGCTAACTGGGCCACTTCAGGTAAGACACATAACTATCCAGCCGGGCTATTTGGGGTAGGTTACACAAAAGGGAGTATTAGACAGGGATAAAGATCAGTATACGTTTCGCTTTCTTAGACACAAGTCGATTTCATTGGTTCACAGCAGAGGGCTAACAAGGTCCCCTCTTGCTGCTATTGGTTTGCCCGGGGAAGGTTAAAGTAACCCACCGGAAGTCCCCTGACCGGGAGTCGCTGCGTCGTGTATACTCACCTCAAGTCGCCCGTGTTTTGAACACGGTTATATCAAGTATTGGAAAGTGTGGTAACGTTTTGGCCTACTGTGGAAGATTGTGGAGTTATATTTGGATTCCCCTTTACTTACACGTTTGGATTTACCATTTTATTGTCATTGGTTTGGCTGGCCGAACGATTATTCTCGGTCCAGCCGTCGCAGTATACAAACTTCAAGTATATTGCCAATCGAGCTCCCCGGTGAAGATTCTGCCCGGGAGCTACCCCTAGTCCTAACCCTCGTCTCCTTATTCGACGGACGTTACACTTTTTTGCCCTAGGGTCTATCAAGAGAGCGCAACCGCCAGTACTGACGGGTACACAAGGTGGGCTTTTAACATGAATCATCCAATTCGTCACGACCAAGGTGATGGAAGTGACCGATCAAGCCGGCCGGAAGCCGGATCGGATCATGACTCGGATGGATGGAGAACCCCCTCCGACAGTCAGTCATCTGGGCCCCCCGTGGGTGTTCGCATCTTAGGAAGACTTTCTGAGAGCGACTACACCACAATGGTGCGCGTGCCCGGATCTCTTGGTGACCCTGGATATCACCGCGAGTCCTTCGTGGGGGAAAGACCTAAACCTGTCAAATTTGTTGAAGATGTTGTGTCGGGTGCATTGGGGGAAGGCATATCGCCCCCAATGCTGCTGAAGATGGAAGGATGCGATGGTCGACTCGGATTGGGGGAGTTCGAGGTCGACATTAAGGAAGAAGTTACTCCCCTAGAGGCTCCGACGGGGGCGGATTACGGTACTGTGCCGGATTACGGTACTACTCACAGTAGTACCGGTCGCTATGCCCCAGCTGGAGCCGGATCGGATTATGGTGCAAGTCACCATAGTCCGAGGAAGGATCATGGTTTCGACCATGATCCTAACAAACAAATGCATATTATGGATATCAAATAGGAAAAAATTAAGAAAGAAGAATCGGAAGCTGGATACGACCGGAGTGGGAAGCTGGCCGGATCAGGATCAAGTCACGATCCGGGTCACCTACCCCTAAAAAGACCGGATTGGCAGGAGTCGAATTATCCAACCCGCAAAGATAGGCCTTGTTTCGAAGAAGAAGAAGAAAAGCTGGACGGCCTATCACAGAAGGTTACGGATACCGATCTGGAGCGTGCCCGCCATCTTCGCGAGTTGGGGCAGTTCTTGCGGACGGATGGGGTCCTGAAGATAGCACGACCGGAAATCCTAAGCGGATTAAGAGGTCCCGTCTCTCCCCCATCCCTCTCAGACAGCCGCGTGTCCCTTATTAGAGGACTATTCGATCAACTCAAACAAGCCGGCATTAACACCGGCGTGTTCGATCCGAACCAGTTGTTCGATCTGAAGGCAGACAGGTTGAAGGAGGCATCCAGCGCACTGCACGACCGCTTGGTACCGCTAGTGGGCTGCTCTCCGTCAAAGAAGATGACAGCAACAACTGGAGTGGCGCCGCCCTCGCCGCCGGCAGCAAGCAGACCGGCCGGATTACACTCGGGTTCTTCTCAGTACGAGTCTGCCCCTTCGGAAGCGGATTCAACCGACTCATCGGTAGGTATTACACGTATGAAGCTTGCCCCAAAGGCATGCAGACCCGGACGGCGACGGCAGATCCAGAGCCGAAGGACGAAGACGCGGACGGGCGGATTAAGAAGGAATGTCGATCTGGCAGCCCCAAGTCGCCCCGCGAGTAGACCCTCAGGCGAGCCCTCAAGTGCCGGATCACTATCATAACATGTTTTCGGCGATGATGGAGCGATACGTGGAAGAGCAGCGTCGGCTGGGTGCCAGTCGTGGCAGTCCGGGGTCACCGGACCAGCAGGCTCGTCGTGGGAGTCGGGTGCCCGAGCCAGTCTAGTACTATGCGAGGGAGCCGATTGACGAAGACATGGAGTCAGACAGTCCAAGCAGAGTGAGCCCCGTGCCGTCCCGCTAAGCCGAAAAGGTCGCCGAACCGGACGGTGGCGAACGAATAGGAAGCTGTCTCTTAGCGACGTGGATATGGAATCCGTCAAGTCGGCCAGGTGCCACTATGATCCGGATGATCTAGACCCGGGGATGGATCGCCGAGCCAATGTAGCCTCAGCCCAAGTTTTTGATCCGGACTCAAAGGTGATTACAAGGGTGCGGATGTAAGCCACGTCCGAGATGAAGGATTTGACTGGACGGGGTATGGACGATGACAAAGCCCGAGGATGGCTGAGCAAGACGAAGTCGGCATTTCTCAGAGACCGGACGCCGGACTATGAGAAGTTCCTGATCTTCGGAGACTTGATAAAGGGTCCGGCTAAAAATTGGATCCAACAGCTCAGCCGGAAAGTCCGAGATGATTGGAAGGAATTGGTTGAAGCTTTCGGAGAGCAATATTGTGGATCTGGAATGTCGGTGGCGCGCTAATATTTCCACACCAAGAAGCGGGCGGACGAGACCCCTCTGGAGTACCTCCATCGCCTAAATGTCGCATTAGGGCGAATATACCGGTTTGGAATTAGGGCGAATATACCGGTCAAAGAAGATGCTAGCCGGTCGGAAGCCGCTCGGGAACATGTGGAGCATTTATCAGCACGTTGGACGATCGGGAGCTGGCGGACCAGCTGGCGTTACTCCGATTGAAGAATACCACGGAGCCGAAATTGACTCTGCGCACTTACCAAAGAGCGAAGAAGCGAGGCCCCAAGGCAGAAGTTGAAGCCGGATCAAGGAAGCCAGCCGCCATCCACCAGGGCGGCCCGAGCCGTCCGTATGGTCGCCCGAGAGTCGGATGTGACTAGTTCGGAAGAGGAGTACCAGCGGTCTGGGAGCGAGTCCGAGGAGGAGCAGTACCGGTACTTGTTCTCGGCGGAAGCCAGTCAGCCATCCAGGCTGCCAGCTGGGTCCGGTCAGCCGAAGGGTTTTCCGGCTCGAACTGACCAGGATTACCCCAGACGGAAATTTACCCACTGCGGGTCAATCAAGCATTTCGACCGGAGCTGTTGGAAGCGGCTGACCTGCAAGAAGTGCGAAAGGAAAGGTTATCCGGCGGAACACTGCTTTTTTACCTACCAGACTTGCGGGGAAGTGCACGAGGCGGGACTGTGCCCAATTGAAGAATTCTACAACCAGATAAAGAAGTGGTATGCCCCGACCAAGCATGCTGGAATGTTGCCGCCCGGAATGGAAAAGATGTAAAACTAGATCGCTCGCCATGGTTCGAGCCGAGCGGGCTAGTGTTAGTATCTATGCATATGTCGGTAAGGAGGATAATCAAGAAGCAAAGCAAAGCGTAACCGACAATACATGTAAGTTTGACGATTACGTCATCCGGTCCCCGGGCAGCACGGATGACCCCTTCCTGGTGAGCAGTATACGGACGGACGAGTATCCCGGTCTGAAGTGCGTATGGAATTGAACTTGTTACCTGGCGAGTCGCGAGGTTATTGGAAATACCATTCGCCGGGTGAATGGTTCAAGGAGGCCGAGGCGGATGGCAAAATCAATAACAGAAGGCTACCATGCTGTTCGACTCTGGCGCGGAAGTGTCTATCGTGGATACCACCTTTGCTCGTAAGGTAGGGTGTGAAATAGACGAGGCGAAGCGGCAGGAGTGTATCGGCATTGGAGAAAGTTCATACATGACCCAAGGAAGGACAAGAAATAAGATTACGTTGGCCGGGTCTTTGGTGTATTATCTTTACGCCTGGGTAGGTAAGCTGGCTGGGCAGGATGCAATTCTGGGTATGGATTTTATGGTCCCGGGCGGCATACGGCTGGATTTATCGCATGGAACATTGACGTTGCCGGATGAGGTACAGATCCATCTGGCCGGCCGGCGGCCCTTATATGGTGCCCACGTCCAGTTCCATAGGTTAGGTCAGTTTGTAACGGTGCCAGTGGGAAAAGCGGTGGAAGTAATGGTACGACCGCACGACAGGCGGCGCAAGCAAGGGGCGAGTGTTGGATACCTTCGTTTGTCAAAGGGGATGATCATCTCAACTCTATAAGCGTGACCAATATCTCGGAAAGGCCCCTCACCTTGCATGAAGATGTAATCATTGGAATGTGGCTGGCCGAGGACAAGGTGCCCCGCCGGCCGGGCTATGTCACTATTGGCTCAAGATGCTATATCGAGTGGCAAACCTGGCCTTTCAGGCAACCACCGATTTCGTCAGCGAAGAGGAAAAATTGGAAGAGGACCAGACGCCGATGGTGGCTAAACCCGAGTACCGGACCCCCTCTAAAATATTGACGCGGAGCCGGCCGTCGCCGGATCCGGCTGAACGTATCGGCCGAGACTATGCCCCGATCGCCGAACTGGTTTTGCTCACCCAGAGGAAGATGGATGAACGACGGAATCGGGAGAAAGGACAAAGCAGAGATACATATGAGGACAACCCCGATGGCGGATGGTGTGATGTCCGAGGTGAAGGCGGATCGACCCGGCCGGTCGAGCAGAATTCGGAAATAGTCGAAGGCGGATCGACTCAGCCGGCCGATCAACATTCGGAATTAGCCGAAGGCGGATCGACCCCGGTCAATCAGGATCCCGAAGTAATCGAAGCGTACCAAGTCTGCATTCAGGAAGGGGGCGAGCTATATGTTGAAGGCATGGAGGATCAGATGGCGGTGCTACCTGAGGTAACCACATGCCGCCCAGCGGTTGCTATTGACGATCTGCAAGTGGGACCCCCGGATGTGAACACCCGAAATAGATCGGCACAGACTGAAGGATATCATATGGAAACGAAAGCATCTGTGATCGGACCAGGAAACATACTTCCTCCGGCCGCCCATGGGGCTGTATGCGACATTGATGCTGGAAACGCCAAGCCGGTTGCACAGAAATGCCGAAGAGTCGCTCCCCAGTATCGGGAAAAGCTGTCAGAACTTATCAAGGGATTGCTGGCCACCAAGATAATTCAGCCGTCCACCTCGCCATGGGCTTCGCCCATTGTAATCATTATCAAGAAGAATGGGGTGGATATAAGGCTGTGTATTGACTACCGGCTGGTGAACCGGCTGGCTAAACTGATGGTTTACCCGATGCCGTTGATAAACGACCTGTTGGAGGACTTGGATAAAGTTTTGTGGTATTGCTCATTGGACATGGCCAGTGGATTCTGGGTGGTCTCTATGACCGATCGTGCACGGGAGATCTCTGCGTTCGTGACACCCTTCGGGTTGTTCGAGTGGAATCGGATGCCGTTCGGTCTGAAGAATGCCCCGCAGATTTATCAACGGCTGATAGATAACGCGCTGTATGGACACTTCAAGATCAAGGCGGATCAAGATCCGGCTCTGGTCGGAGACGTGTTCATCGAAGGTGACCCGGACCCCGACCCAAAACCTTCAGTTTTGGGACGGCGGTCTTACATTGATGACATTCTCGTTACGGCAACTACCTGGGATTTACTGTGTGACAAAGTGGAGAAGTTGATGATTACGTGTGAAAAGTGGAATCTTTCGATTAGTGTGGTTAAGAGTTTCTGGGGAAAGACTAAGGTAACCTATTTGGGTCATCAAGTTTGGATTGCCAGATTGGAGTCTAATCCAAAGGATTTGGAGTCCTTGAGTAATCTGCCTTTCCTGCGATCCCTAAAGGCTATGCAATCCTTTTTGGGCAGCCTGAATCATTACAGTCGGTTCATCGAGGATTTCGCAGTCTATGTGGCGGTTTTGTATGAATTACGGGAGGTGGATTACCATAAGTTGAGAGAGCAGGATAGGCAAGCGGAGACGCGAGCCGAGCCGGCAATATCAGCCAATGGGATGCCGCCCGGGTAAAATATTTCCACCAATGAGATGCCGTCCTTGTCAACTATTTCGGCCAATGAGATGGCGCCCATGTCTGCCCGATAGGCAGCCGGCCGCCGAATTCCTGCACCTCCGGCCCGGACGACCACATGACCCGAGCGATGGTAGCCTTTGGCATGTTGAAAGCGAAGATGGCGACTACACCAGTCCTGAAGCATTTTGATGTTAATAAGGTTCCTGTGGTCATCATCTACGCTAACAAGTGGGCCATCTCAGCTGCCCTTGTTCAAGATCATGACGGAGTGTACTGTCCTGTGACATTCACCAGCCGGACTCTGAAGGCTAATGAAGTTAACTACGGGCTAGTGGATAAAGAAGTTTTGGCCTTATTGCGGATCCTGGATGTGTGCTATACTATGCTGGTGTCTCGGCCTATCAAGGTGCTATCAAGACGATCAACCCTGTCATGGCTTCTGACGGCAAATGAAATTGACGGCCGGCTGGGTAGATGGGCTGCGCTGTTGTCTCATGTGGTCTCTTGAAGTAATCAAGTGTACTAAAAGAGAAGAGGAGATACTGGGCACGCTGGCGGCCAGCATTACCCCAAGGGCAGAAGTGGAGGAAGCACTGATAGCGATAGCGCCTCGGAAGCAGCCTCGACAATCCATCGTATTACCACCGCCAACAGTGGGACCCACAGAGGAACTAATGGTTTTGAGTTTTGACGGGTCGGCGAGTGTAAAGAAGGGAGTCGGGGCCTATAGTGCTATTGTGTGGAAGTTGCTCGAATGGAAAGTGGTCACGGCCGCCTCGGATTTCACGCCTGGCATAACTGTGAACGAAGCAGAGTACAGAGGGCTTTTACTTTGCCTAGATCTGCTGGCTGGCCGGACGCAGGGGCGGATCATCATATGTGGTGATTCCAATCTGGTGATCCGGCAAATCACAGGAGAGATAGATTGCAAGGCGCCCCGGCTGAGACTGTTGAACGATCGGGTCATGTCCGCCCTGCGGAAATGGCCGGAACATGAACTGTTACATGTCAAACGAGAGTGGAGCAACAGCGCAGACCATCTGGCCACCTTGGGCATGCGAGATCAGGTCGGTCTCACCGTTTCGGATCCAGGATTGTTGGACGGATTGGCAGAAATGAACAAGCTGTCGGAGGTAATCAAACCGGCCGCTAGGTACGAGGACCATCCGTCCGGACCCGACTGTCCCGAAGAAGAGGAGCATGGTGACCGGAACTGGGAACAAGGCATTCAGACCCGACCGGACCAAGAGATGCCCTGTAGCAACAAGAGATCCCTCAGGTAGACCCACAAGCCGGCTGGGCGTGATAAATCAGGGGTAGCAGTCCAAGTAAAAGATTGGGGTGGAGATGAAAGAAGCACGGATGGATATATTGAAAAGGAAACGAAGAAAAAGAAAGAATCAAAAGAGTCCAGTTGCACATCCCTATGGACGATCATACTTGCTGCGGAGCCGGAACACTTGAGGTCCAGGATCGTCGAAGGGTCGTTTGCGGTATTGGTTGCGCCAAGAATCTTGCCGGTCGATGTCCTCCAGAGATTCGGAAAGAGAGGCAGTCTGATCCCGCACACCTAGGCCTGTGTGCCACGTTACGCCCTCCGCTGTACCTCCGCACCTTCGTTTCGGCAGATGGAGTATAAACGGGGAGAGAAACAGGTCCAGGTTGCAATTACCATCCCGGATGGCTTCCATGACAAACACACATAAACGGACCCACGCCTCGGAAGCTCGTCCTCGCCGATTCTTCCGAGCAGCAAAATACGTTCGGAGAGATTCGTCCACTCGCTTATCTTCTGCAGAAATGTACAGAAAATGGGTGGATTCCCAGATGGACCAGGCATGGGCTACAGCGAAGTCGTGAATCTCGTTTTGAATTCCGTAAACGATGGGCCGGACGGAAGTCCCATATCTGGCATCTCAGTGGCCAAGATCCCCCAAGGATCGGTCTTCATGAGCGTATCAATGGCACCCAACCTCATCAGGCCGGGGAGCCAAGTCCCTGATGGAGGCGACGTGCGTGACCGAGGGAATATCCAGAGAGGTGGACGGGACAGAGAGTGAGCGAGCTGAGAGCTGGAAATACCGGCAAGACTTAAATTTCTCAGCTGCTCGACCGGCCAAGGCAGGATGGCGGACTGATCCGCCTCACTGGGGAAGCGCCCGTCCGGCAGCCACAAAAGCGGAAGTTTGGAAAAAGGGGGCATAGGGGTCAGAGTGCTCCACCGGATCTTGGGTTTGGTCCTGATCGACATTTGGGACGAGGTCCGGCCGGAGATGGCCGCCGGGTTTTGGCCGCCGGGTTTTGGCCGGAGTTTAGGAGAGAGGTTTTCCTGGATCGATCAGGTCGAGAGTCAACCACTGATCAGGGATGTCATCTTCATTCTCCTCCACCTTCTCTTCTGCTACTCCGTTGGAATTTAGGGGACGGGCGACCTGAGAGGCCAGGGTGACAAGGCAAAGAGGAATCAGTCGGCTCATACCCTCCGGATCCAAACCCATCCGGCGGCGGAGTCTGCAAATCGATAACCCTATCAGGAACTGGGTGATCCACCGTCTGGCTACCAGAATTTGAGAGGCGACGACGGGTGTCCACGCGAGATCAGCGAACATCTGCTGTTCGTCGTAATCCTCGTCTTCTTCGTCATCATCATATATATACCTAGGGGAGGGCGGATCTGAACCCGAGGATGAATCAGTTGGAGAGCCAATCTGGGTACCGGATGGCGAAGCGGCCGCCGAGCCGGATGGTGAAGCGGCGGCCGAGCTGGATGCCGAGTCATATTCGGAGCTAGACGACGAGCCAGGCGTGAGACCAGTTCTCCACGGTGAAATGTGTGGAGATACGGCGGCGGACCCCATTGCGAACAAGCTATCGTCGCTGTCCGACTCAAGCTCTTGTTCGCTAGCCGAATTACCCGGATAATATCGGTGCGAGGGGGAGGATTCACTCCTTTTTCTCCGTTTGGGAGAGGCGGAAGGCGGATCGGAATCAGCCAGGGAAGGGTTAGAACTGGCCGGACGTTTTCCATTCCCCGATCCCGCAGAGGCGGACGAGAGGTCCGAACCGGCCAGGGGCGGATTAGGGCCGGCGGGAAGCTCCCCAGGTCCCGATTCCGTTGAGGCAGATGACCGGGATGATTTCGGTGGGAAGGTTTTCCACTGATCCACCATCCTCAAGATGGCCATGATGGCCTCTCGTGCACTCAAAGGAGCTTGTAGGAGAGGAGCGATCTGGGTTCGTTTCAAGATGGTCTTGTAGGTTGCATAACAGGGACCGAAAACGATCCTCTTTATCCAGCAGAGCGGCGCAAAAACGGTCGACCCGAGTCAGCTCATCATGGGCGTCACGATGACTTCGCTGGACCTGGTAAAGCTCAGTCCGCAGCTCTCGTTGCCGGGAGGAAGCTTCTTGCAACTGCTGCTCCAGAGAAGAAATGTGGCGGAGAGCTTGAGCGTGGGACTCGCGCAGGTGGTCTCGGTCGTCCCGCAAGGTATCTAATTCGTGGGACACCTGGCGGTGTCGAGCGCGAAGATGTGATAACTCTTGGGATACGTCGGAAATCTCGGCGGACTGTTGTTTCAGCTGTTCCAACTGCTGGACTGCGGGGTGATGGGGGCATGGAAACCGCAAGCGACCGGTTTACAACACAAGAAGAGAAAAAACACTTACGCTGAAGTTTTGAGCGGTGAACCAACTCCTGATTGGCAACCCGGAGGGGTTCGACGACGTCTGCCAGCATGCGGAGACGATTTCTCGCTTCCGTCAGGCTGGCGACTTGGCCCTCGAGATCGGTCACCTGCTGTTGAAGGTCACTCGGTCCCAAGGAAGATGTCCTAACGGCAGCTTCATCGGCCCGGCGGTTCGCGGGAGCGAGTTGCTGTACCAGATCAGTTTGGAGGTGTTCCAAGCTATCCACTTGGGCGGTTAACATCTCCAGCCTTTTCTCCATCCCAACCACTTCGGAGGTGGGGGCGGACGGTGTAGCGGCCTGTTGCAGGGCGTCCGTAAGCTGGCCTACAATGACCCTGAGGCGGGTTATTTCGTCCACTGCTTCTTGACGGCTGCGCTTCAGCTCGGAGATTCGGGGCCCCGCGCGGTCTAGCATCACGCAAAGTGTCACGCATCTCCGCGACAGAACTTCAGAGTCGGCCTGACAGGATCGGAGTTTCGCCTGAAGGAAAGAGACGGCGGCCTTCAATCTGTCCCGGTCACCGCAAGCCTGACCGTGAATGTGGAGCGCCGTTTCACCGTCAGCGCTCGACAGCACCAGATCGGGAGTACGGGATGAATCCGACGGTTCTGCGATTTCCACCCCGCTGGCGGGCGTGTCGTCATCCACTAGGATAAGTCGGCATATGTCATCCTCGTCGATTTGGAGGACTGAAAATATATC
>MIQA02003591.1:0-17055 GCA_001887855.2 Sclerospora graminicola | reverse complement strand
AGGTATTGCTAATGTACTAAGGATATTGTTTTTAGTTGACAGAGCCCTGTTTTACTGTTAGCGGCTTAGCTCGGCCAATTCATCGGTAAGGCTGATTTTAATATGAACACGTCTGACACTTACGATTTTTGAGCAGCAAATGAAAAAATTATTCTGTCCACTGCACAGGCCAATGCTAACATATGCTTTTGGGTTGCAGATCTAGGCATCCTGAGCGGATCACCTATATCGGCGACGTTGGGCCATGTTCCGACGCTTCATACAGAAGACGTTCTGATGGAAGATGTAGCGCTAATGTGGGCATAATTAATGTCAGGTGCAAGTGCAAATATGAAATGTCACGTACAAGTATTCTCAAATCTTGCAGGCACGACTTTTAGCGGCGCTGGAGGAAATTAAGACCCAGTTCTCTCTCTAAAAATTTTCATGTGCAACTACACGCATAATTAGGCTAGAAGCTTCCTCAGCGCCCATGTTTTAAGTTTAAAAGCAAACACAATTCATTTTCTCATGCTTCAAAGGTCGGTACTCTGCTGTCTATTTACTGTTGATTCATCATGCCTACATTTAGCACGTCGTCGTAATTGAGCACGCACCAAGAGCAACCGCCACCATTGTTTGAACTGCCAAATGCTCTTCCACTTCTTCACTCAAACAATTTTCGTACGTGAGGATGATCAACGCGCCCAATCGTATCGAGGGATCAGGTCGCTTTACCCCCTGTGTGCGTGCACCAACTCAGATCTAGAGCACGAATTGTCGACGTTGAGTCTGCACTGACGACATGGACCAAAGCGACGTGGTACGGCCAGTCAGAGATGCCACTCGAGGGATACGTGGTACGGCGTCGCTACAATAATTTTCTTTATCAAGAGTTGACCAAGGTAATGCCCTCTCAACGACCGCGGAGTAGTACCACGAGTGGCTTTGGGCTTTCGTATTCGTCACTATTGTGCAATCCGTTAACAATGGTAAAGGCCGAGACGTCGCCACTTTGGTCGCCAGTGCGGACGGATGATGGTGGAGGAATGAACGGTACAAACGTAAGAAAAGGGTCGTCGACACGAAAGCAGTCCTTCACAGCAAAATCAAGTTCACGAGACAGTGGCACAAAGCAATGGGGGGTCACGGAAGAATTTAAAAAAATTCGACCCAATGGTGGCGTCTCAAGTTACAACAATAACGCAGTGCTACCACTGCATGCTGTCAAATTTAATATGGACGACCGTCCGTGGCTCCCTCCAATGCCGAGTGGTGGCATGTTTACGCTGCTTACCACTCGGCAGACACTGACCAAGTACCGTATAGAGCAATTTAATCACATTTTAGCAGCGGTCATGAGTGACAAGTCCAATGAAGTTCGCAGTCTCCTCATGAACTTTATCCAAGAGAACCCTGGAACTCAGGCGCAAACGTATACCAACTTGTCTGAGTACGCGCCTATTGATATTCCGTTCAACGTGGAGAGATACGCATGACGTCGAGCCATGACCATCGGTAAGCGCCGGGACCCAGTGTCTTCTCCTGTACCGTGAGCGACAAGTAGCAACTTTAAGGGAGCGTACCGGTACAGTAAGATTCGGTAATAACTTTTCGTGTCTCTTCAGCTCAACTTTTCTCAACATATTGATATTAGTATTGGACAGTAGCCTCGTTGCGAGGTACACCACGTCCGACAGTTATACATTTCTGCAAGATTCTTCCAGGCCTCCATTGAAATCTCGATCTGCCTCTTCCTGGTAGTAACAAGAAAGCCTTCTCATAGTCTTTCTTCACACCAATGCCATTGTAGTACAAGGTACCCAGACAGCAGTACGCGCCGACATGTTCTTGCTCCGCTGCCGCCATGTAAAATAAGCGCGCCTGCTCGTAATCCTGCTCGAATCCGTCACTGCCGTGGCAGTAGATATCTGCCATACAAAAGTACGCATCGGCTTCTCCTGCTTCCATAGCTTTGTCGAGATATTCCAGAAATTTTGCACGATCTGTATCGATGTTGTTGTCGTCATCACCGGAGCGATACAGCTGCGCCAAGTAGTACAGAGCACCTGGGTGACCTTTGTTTGCTGCCTTCTCAATGAGATTAAATCCAAAACTAAAGTTTGGTTCGATTCCCATTTCTTCATCGCCTTGATGCAGCAGCGTCCCCATGAAAAATTGCGCTTAGATATCGCCCATTTCTGCTGCACGGGTAAAGAATGGAATTGACGCACTCTTGTTCCCGAAAAAAGCTGGTTCAGCATGAGACACGCCATCGAACAACATGACACCAAGGTTATATAGCGCATCTGGGTGTGGTTTTCATCCTCTGTTACCTTCGTGTACCAGGCGCTAGCCTCCAGTGCCATGGGTGGGTCGTGACTAAGACACAGATTTCCGAGCTGAACGTGGGCATCCCGATTGTTGATGTCAGCCGCGCGACGTATCCACTCCACCGCTTTCGTCGTGTCCAACTGCGTCATTGTAGCAACTCCGTACTTCTCGTTGCCGTGTCCGGAAGCGGCTCTAACTTTGACTTGGGATGTAACAAAAACTCCATAGTTTTGCCAAACGCACGGTCGAGCTCACCGATCGTTGCGTGATCTACCATTGAGGCTGTAGCACCCGCGCGCATGTCCTTGACCTGTTTCTTGCGTTTTTGTTCCAGCAGATATTGCTTGTAAGCAGCACGCGCAACTTTCCGAATCTCTCTGATGTTTCTTGGATCGGCAGGATGTCCAGAACACTGTCGATTGAATTCAGCGTCACGAATGAGCTTGTTTTTGCGCTGAAGCTCATCTTCCTCGTCGACCTCATCATCATTCAGCAGCAATGAGTCTAGCAGATACTGGGCATCTGCAATGTTGGCATGTGCTGCCACGCCAAAGAACCTCATGGCTTGAGTCATGTCGTTGTCCCTATCAAGCAATTGTTTTGCCTTTTCCAATGCTTCATAAGCCTCTTTCTCGCGAACTGCAGAGCTGAAAGGATGTCCACCATGCACCTTGAAGCTATGCGCAGTTATTATTGCTCGATTACAAAGAGTTACATGCCCGCGGCCCCTGGCAGCCAATGCTGCGGCCGCAACTCTGCGCATCATCTGAATTTTGTGAAGTGAGATTCGGTAATAACTTAGTTAAGCTTAGTTAGTCAACATGCGTAACCATCGGCGTACCCTGATTTCGCATTCCCGTAACCCTCAATAAGGTCATTTTCATACCCTCGTAAACAGCAGATTTGGGACAGGCAAAAAACTTAAATTCGACAATAATACAAAAGGCATGCTTGTCACCTGTTGCTGAAGTTCAGACATGGCAGCATTGGTGTCTCTTTGAGCGAGTGCCGTAAGCTCGGCCGTCTGCTTCGCCTCGCATACCGTTTGTGAGACAAGATTGGCTAGGTCGGCGCTTCAGGCGCACCAGCGAACTATGTACCAGGTTTGGGTCGTGGTGCCGTAGGGCTTACGACGCGCTCAGACATTGGTCCTGCGCGTGCGCCGATGCCACAGGACGCAACACAGGATGCGCTGTTCCTCCCTCCTGCTGGTCGTGGACGTGGCGTGGAGATGCCAGGATCAGGAGTGCTGGACGCGGGTCAGGTACTGCTGTCATGGGTGGATTTGGACGTGAAAAGGACGAGAACGAAGACTTTGGCGACTATAGCGAAACCAACTACGACGAATTTTCAGGCTATTCGCCTTGTGGTCTGTTTCAAGACACGCCATACGATGAGGAAGACAAGGAAGCGGACGATATTTTACGAAAAAGTAGATGAGCGTACGAAAACGGCGACGGGAGCTACTGCAATTGGAAGAACTGAATAAAGCACGCAAGGAAATGCCAAAAATCTTTGACCAATTTGCAGATCTCAAAAGCTCGTTGCAAAATATGTCGGATGCTGAGTGGGAAATGATTCCAGACATTGGTGACTATTCACTAAAATACAAAACCAATACAGCATTGCAAAACGCAACGAAATGTTTGCACGCGTGCCTGATAATCTGCTGGGCAAAAATGCAGCTCAGACGATGAGTGTCAGTGAAACAGTTACACCAGCAAATGAAATTGATACAATGAATGGAATGACAAGCTCGGTGACAGGCTCAGAAGAAGCGCAAGAAAAAACTTAGAAATGATTGATCGCATTATTCAGTTGGCGCTAAAGTCACAACAAAAACATCAGGTGGCTGAAAGAAGCCGAAGCGTGTGAGCAAGCCGATGCGCCATTAACGTGCGCGGCAATTGTTCGTGCTAGTTTGGATGTTGGTGTTGATCCTGAAGATCGAACGCGTACGTGGATGAACGATGCTGAAAACAGCATTAATCGTGGCGCACTGCTGACTGCCAAGACCATTTATGCGGCTGCGTTGAAAACTTTTCCAGGCAAAAAATCCATTTGGCTACGAGCTATCGCCTTAGAAAAGAAAGTGCAGGAGGGAAGAGTCCAGATCCTGTTGAACAACTGCTGCAAAAGGCTGTCACGTGTTGCCCTAATGCTGAAATTATGTGGCTAATGGCTGTTAAGGAGGTTTGGACGAACGGCTCCGTCAAAAATGCCCGATTAATTTTACGTCAAGCATTTGGTGCCAATCCAAATAGTGAAGCGATTTGGCTGGTAGCCGTCAAGTTGGAGTGGGAGAATGATGAAATTGACTTGGCGAGAGCTTTGCTGGCTAAAACACGCGTACCTGTTTAAATAGAATAGTATAAATGTGAAAAAGGTAATAGATTTTTCACGGTGTCGGAAGTGAGAGTACTAGCTGTACTTCCCGAGATTTCAGGCAATGGATAAACTGAATTATCCAAAAATAAACTAGACGTAAAACATATTGAAAATAACGACGTCCCAGAAATCACATAAAATGTGATGGCCATTATAGATCGCGTGCGCCTTTATCTCTCTCTACCCATGAGTTGCGGTACGTGAGAGTATTTTAGATACTTGATCCAATTCAATTTGTAACCCACTTGTTAGTCATAAAAGCACAGTACTGACTCAAAGGCCACGCGTAACCGTCATTTTAGTGCTCCAAATAAGGGCGTGTTGCCATTGATATCTAAATCCAAGACATAACCCAAATAGAAGGCATGTCACTACTTGAAACACAAATCAGAACTCCTAGAGCTCAATTCTGAATTATGATTGGTTAGAGTGGTTCTAACTGATAAAATTTTGAACGAGGCATTCTCTTAGCCAAGTGCTTCAAGCCGAAGCTCATACGGTATTTGTATTCAAGAGCTACAGCGGGGTTTATATCCCCCAAATATAGCTCTCCATGTTGTTTCTATTGTTTCTAAAGACTAACCCTGCAACCTATTGACAATCTAAAAACCGTCACCGATTTAATTTCATGACTTGAGCGGTACATGGAGCTTTCTCGCCGAAATGTTCACCAACTATTACCATATGATGCTGACACATCTTGACAAGATTTCAATCAACTTAACACAAAGAAAGCCCCACAACCATCAACTTACGTGGCTTTGCTGCTGCAGACAATTCGTTTCGGAAACTTGGTCTCGATTCTAAGCGTTTTTGCATTTTCAAGATGCTGATGTTGATTTTGAATAGGCATGCAACAAAGTGAAGAAAACTTAGAAGATCCTGGCAACTTGATCGAGTGACTAGAGACTCCAAGTTGTTTCCGTGTTGGGAAACAAGCTTTTTATTGCGTTAGCCAGTGGTGATTCGACGCTTCGAGCTTGGTAGGTTTCTTTCCTCATAATAGAAAATGCTCTCATCTTTATACTTGAGCTGGCAGTACTGTTTCTTTAAAATGGCCACCACTCGTAGCTTCACCTGTGACGACGAGATATCAAGAACTTTAACAGGCACTTTTGAAAGCTCCGGATTGTCTCGATCAAACAGAATAGAAAACATCAATTTCATGCAAAAACAAATGCCTTGCCCACCATACGAACCTACATACCGTCTAAGCATGCCGACCCGCAACATGACTTGGCCCTCTTTGTTCTCTTTTCGTTTCGATTGCGAGCCTTCTTCATTGCGACCGGTCAAGTGGATACTCAGGATTTCGCACACATGAAACAAAAGGTAGTGATCCGCGGCACCCGCCGGATATCGGCCATGACAAGATCACCAGTATAGAGCTTTAGTTTGGTTCTACACCACAAGAAACAATGAGTTTATATCATCAACACACAGCATCCAACGGTATAAAATTGTCAACGTACTTGTCATTATCACCGATTTCAGCGCTCACAGAACACACGTCTCCACAATCAGCACGCATTGGTTCGAAATCGGGACCGTTCGGGTTCAGTAAGTGCTGAATAACAAAAGGCATCAAAGTATAAAGATCAATATCTGCAACTAATCTACACAATACGTTAAGAAACAAACGAATCATACCTGAATGATCATACACTCGGTAACCCATCGAAAACCCTTGACAAAGACATTTCGCCTTCGCTTATAGTATCGACACGTCTGCAGGACATGATCTAGCGGTTAAAAAAGCCAAGCAATCAAAGACTCTCGCTGTCAACATTACGTACCGGAGTATATTCATCACATAAAACCACTTGTACGTCGATGGTATCTTTACTCGAGACATTCTGACACCAATCCATTCGTAAGATTACTAAGACAAAGTATTCATAAAATGGATTGCTGACTCACCTCGTACACGGCTTCGGCACCACACGCTTTCAAGATAAATGTCATCAAATTGGCTTGGTCTTTGGCTTCCGTTTTTGACATATGAGCGACATCACTCGCGATCTCAAAAGATAAGCCTTTAAATATGTGCTGCTAACCGCAAAATGAGCAAGCGAGCAGGTTAAAAAATGCTTTTTTCCCTCTGTACTGATGATCAACTCACCTTTTTAGGAGGAAGGCACTCGAATTCACGCGTAGTAACCGAATAGCCCGTGGGAACTTGATACCCTTCGAAAGAGATCACACGTCCGTGTTCAATACAATCCTTGATCCAATCTGTATGAACCACCAGGATCGCACACGCAACAGCTTGCATAAACTTGCGCTTCCGCCACGAAACAGGAGTTGCAATCACTACTGCCTTGGGATTGTTTGGGTACAAAACATCTTGATACCGTTCTGGAATTTTACATCATTTCACGATAGAGACCTCAACCGGAACCGCAACAGTGGTGACAACTGGCATCGTCATCGACACAGAGATCGCGACTACGACCGTGATTATGGCAAGCGAAACCACTCATGAATGTGTTGAGAACGAGCCCTTCCTACGATTCAGGGACAACGGGTCCAATACCGGTATTACGTACTACTAGTCACAAAAACGAGCTAACAGAAAAATGTAACCAGGCAAAAACATGCTTCAAATAAGGGCGTGTTGCCATTGATATGTTGTGGTTATTGATATCTAGTAGTCAGTAACCGTAACTTAGTCGTATTTTACCATAGATTCCCGTGTAAAAATGTATAAGCCAACATGTAAAATATTCAGAACGATTTAAAACCATTTGGGTCACCTTTTGACGAAGTTTTTGGATTGAGTCACCTTTTGGAATATTCCCTGTGTTAAATTGGGTGGGGCTCTGATGGGGGGTTGTCCTCAGGTGGACCTGGGGTTCTATTCAAGTGGGGTTCAAATCGAGGGATAGGGTTATAAAACTCGTTTGCAGTCGTTCATTCTTTTCTGAATACATATCATCAGGCTGTAAATCCTCAATAACAAACAGAAAGGCAACCTGCTAGCTATTGAAAAATTATCGACACTTCAAGACAAAAGCTGCACCAAAATACGTCAAATGAAAACGAACCAATTTCCACTGCCTGTTTACTCGTTTTGGTGGATCTTTGCAGCCAGAAACAGTTTCTGCAAAGATTTTCCTGCATAGCGATTGATATGCTCACAGTACGTGTTCATTTGTTTGGTGATGAGAAGCGATTCGAGGCGCGACGGTTGACTCACCGACTTGAAAAAATTTGGATCCTCCTCAGGTACAGGCTCCTCACCGTTCTCACGACGGACCTTATTCTCCTCACGCTGTCTATTCTGCCACTGCTGGTAGGCAACACGCTGCTTAGATAATGCGCGCTCGTAGCCCTGGAATTTATAGTGCTCTTGTGCAAGCTCGTCAGACCAAAGCATCATGTTCTTCAAAGTGCTTTCTAAATAGGCGTTAGTGGCCAAATCAAGAATCTCGAAGCTGTTGACGGATACGCTTTCCTTTTTCTGCTGTAGCCAGCACGTAATGATGTCAGAGTTATGGATCTGAACGGGAATTTCTTCTACCACTGTAGCCGAGCGAATGTCGGTCTTAGCAAAACTCTCCTTGGTAAAAGCACCACTTTTGTACGTGTTCATAAAATCTTTCGTAAGGCGTACCGCGCGCAAGCTAAGCGATCCTTTGGCAGTCTCTGCCGAGTCGTACACAATACAGACAGCATTCGGACCCAGCGTCTTCTGATACTGAAATTGGTGCTCAATAAATGAGGCGGTGCAGAATGTCCCCATTGTTACGGACTGGTACCAACCCACTTTGTTGTTGTCCATGCCGACCTCGCGCAGACTCTTCATCATGTCCAGCTGATACTCGTCAGCTCCTTTCTTGCGCTCGCTATTATGCGGTGATGGAAAGCTGTTGGTCACCTCAAGTACCTGATTTCTGTCCATTCCCAGAAGCGATCCAGCGACGCTTCCCTGAAGACTGTCGTGACAATGCTTAATAACCTGCAACAAAGCCACACCCTCCATTAACACGCTCGTCACGGGTGTCACACCCTCAAAGATGTCGATGGACTCATCGAAATCGGTCGACTGAGCGTGGGGCAACATGGTTGACTGTACAGCGGGATTAGTTGTAGCAGAGGTTGAGGCAAAAGCAGCAGCCGGCATTGAAGCTTGCATCGGTGTCGTGTCAAGGCCCCAGACCATATCAGTTTTATCGGTGCTTACGAATAGATTTTTCTCTTGCTTGATAACAACTGACTGGCTGCGCATAATGAGATAGGTTTTTAGCCAATCCCAGTAAATGACATAGTTACCATATCAAAACGATTGGACAAAATTAAAGTTTGTTTCAGGCGCCTTCTATTCGTTGGCTAGGACCAACACAAGACAAGTCGCCATGCCTAAGTCAAAGAGACAACGCACGAAACCGCTTACACAGGCGAATAAGAAGGACAATAAGCTAAAACAAAATGTCGTGGAGGCCATTCGCAATGCTGTGGAAACGTATGAGTCTGCTTACGTTTTCAGCTTCCAGAATATGCGAACCAACCATTTCAAGGACGTACGCATGGACTTCAAGGACAGCCGCTTCTTTTTGGGTAAGAACAAGGTTATGAAGCTCGCTTTAGGACGCTCCAAGCAAGAGGAATTCGCTGAAAACCTTTCTTTTCTCTCCAAGGATGTTAGTGGTAACACCGGTCTTCTGTTCACCAACAAGCCGCACAGTGAGGTCATGATTTACTTCGACAAGCTCAACGTGAGCGATTACCCGCGCTCGGGCTTTGTTGCCACGGACACCATTAGTATTCCTGAGGGTCCACTGCCGCAGTTTATTGGTACCATGCTTGAATCGCTGCGTGGCTTGGGGCTGCCTGTGGACTTGAAGAAGGGTGTAGTTGTGCTTAGTCGAAATTACACCATCTGCAAACGAGGACAGACGCTAACACCAGAGCAGGCAAAGCTGCTGGTGCACTTTGATCACAAGATGGCAAAGTTTAAGCTGGTGATGTTGAGTGCCTGGTCAAAGAACAAGTATCATCGGCTCGCACCTGAGGACACCGTCACCACTGGCCACGATGGCACTGAAGATGTAGAGATGTAAATAAGAGACGGAATCGATGAGTTGTTGGAATGACACACGACAGTAGTATATGAGGAGCTGATCACTTCTAGATAACAGCTTTTGGATTATTTTCATGTACGTCTGTTAATGTAAACGTTGCAAAATCAGCATATTTCATAGCTCCGTCAACTGTTCGTCACTCTTGCCGTTGCCGTACTTCTCTACGCTGTGTCGTAATTGCAAGATTACATTTTTTGTGTCCGCAGCTCTGAAGACGGAGCTTCCGGCGACAATCATGTTAGCTCCAGCTTTGGCTGCCGCATCAATAGTTGATGGTCCCAAACCGCCATCAACCTCAATGTCTAACGTTGGGTACTTCGCACGGATCGTCTCCACTTTTGGCATCATGTCGGCCATAAAGCTTTGGCCTCCGAAGCCTGGCTCTACAGTCATAACCAGCAACATATCCACAAACTCCACGTATGGGAATGCGGTCTCTGCGCTCGTTCCAGGCTTGATTGCCAGTCCTACTTTCATTTTAGCATCGCGGATTTGCTTGATAAGAGCAAGCGGGTCCTCCGTTGCCTCTAGGTGGAAGGTGAACTGATCGCCACCAGCCGCCGCGATGTCCGATACCCACTGCTCTGGCTTGGAAACCATCATATGACAATCAAAAAACGCCTGGACGTGTGGCCGCAGCGACTTAATAACAGGTGGACCCCATGAAATATTGGGCACAAAGTGGCCGTCCATCACGTCCAGGTGCAAGTAGTCAGCGCCGGCTGCCAAGACCTTAATAGACTCGTCCTTGAGGCACGAGAGGTCTGATGCCAAAAGAGAAGGACCGATTTTGCATGTACACGTGTGACACATGTTACTGAACGAAGTAATTATTCAATAACCCTTTGCAGAAGTGGACCAAAATTTCTGGAGGTTTGATTGGATCGCTAAAATGCACCACTTTCATGGATTTTGGCGAATCCAGTATGCAGTCGAGTTAATTAGGGATGTGTCAGCAACAAATGAGAGTGGATGTCCAATCATAGAATTTTAGTTTTCAAAGAATGTTGATTGGTCCAACCATCGCCTCCAGAAAATTCGGGTCGAGGGGTCTTATAGTATAGGTTAATTTACATGTATAATTCTCAAAACTAATTTCACAAAACGCACTGGACGAGTGGCCCTAGTAATCTTTAGGTTCGATGGCATCACCTCAGCAGATTGTGGATTTGAGTCGCAAGATTTTCCAACGTCTGCCGCAACGTCACATTCGATCGGGTAATAAAGTTATCAGCAAGCAGCTTAAGGGCGACAAGGTAGCTTCATGGTTCAATAAGCCTCTGCTTCTGCGTCTTGGTGGCGACGACCCCAACTTTGAGATTTTGAATGAGGAGCGTCTTGGCAAGCTTGACCAAATGAAGCGACGTGGCAAGTCTATTCCGAAAAAGGGTGCAGGCAAGCGTTCAAAGAAATAACGCGGGTATTCTGACAGGGCTTTGCTTCAGCAACAGTGACATATCGTCGTTGCTATTGCGAGCACTAAAAAATTGAAAAAGGGCCGCTTAACAAGCTTATCGCCTGACTCCATTCACAGGTAGTTATTGGAAGCTAAGACACGTGCATTTTTGGTCGGCGTCGTATCGTCTTTTGTTATTGTCCTTTCACTATACATGTCATAGACTGCTATTTACACATCAGTTTTTAAACAAATCGTAAAAGCTGTATTACTCTTGTAATAATAGTAGTGATCCGAAATTAGGCTCGAGTCATCCGGAGCCATACGATTGCGCGTCCTGACGCGCGAAGGTAACCTAAGCTACCGGTAGCCTATGGTCATTCACGCATAGTGTTTTCACATAAACATAATTTTGGGTAGCCAACTGTGACTTTTTACTCAAAGGCGACCACAGCAATTTCGACAGGGTTTTGTACTAATTTGGGTCCGCTCCTGGTTTTGCCCAATAAGCGTTGACAAAAAAACGTACCAATTGGTAGAAATGAACAAAATGACAGCGTACCAATTGGTAGAAATGAACAAAATGACAGCGTACCGATTGGTAGATTTATTTTTGCTAATATTTAAAGGGGTAGGTGTGGTAAGGGTGATACAAAAAACTCATATAAAAAAGTGGCCCCAAATTGGCATTTCGTACTTTTGCGAGACGCGAACAGAAAGTAGCCCGTTAGCGATAGATAAACAAACGGCTATAAAAATCCTTGGACTTTTACCCAATATTTTTTTTTGCGACAGGTTTTAAATAGGAGAAAAGTTATGACTACAACAGTGTACAGAAATTAAAGAAGGCCCCAAATTGGCAGTTTACCTTACCCTAAAATGCATGTCATAGGCAACTGCCACTCATAGGCGGGGCGTTCTATTAAGAGCTAAGGCCGTGTTCGAACTCGACATAAATCGTTTTATCTCGGGAAATAATTTTTTTTTCTGCGATCGAACACACATCCAATATAAAGTGATTTAAGGCACATAAATCGTTTTATCGTAGATTACCTATTTTGCTGTTTTATGTGTCACTATTCTAGAGGGGCGACAAGTTTTTTTTTTGTAAAACGGAGTCTATTTAGTAAATTTTAACTATTAGCTACAATAAGATTCCGTAGTACTCGGTGTAAACCTTCCTCTGATCGATACTCATCCCGTCGTAACGAAAGTAACAATTCTCGACGATCAATAGGTCGGTCTTGCATCTCACCCTGGATGCTTTCGAGACATATCTGCAACCGGATTCCTCTTAACCTTGAACTTGAACTTCTCTTTTCAAACTCAATGACCGCTTGAAGTTGCTCCAAGGTCTTTTTCCATAGAAAACACAGGTGCTCATGCGCAGTCCTTGTTATCCCTTGGAAAATATGTTCGTTTCGGAGCTGCCATAACCACGTTGCGCCTATCGAGCAAAATGCCCACCATAGTCTGGGCATCTCCTTGCTACACGCTTGGGCTTGGTGCCCACATCGAATTTTTAGCCGCTTCATAATTACCGGTGATATAGGCGGTGCCTGCCGAGTGACAAAATGCCATTTGTATGGATTTAAATCCTCCGCATTTGCCTACCAACCATTCCATAAGCTTAAAACGCGTGTCCACAGTTGCTGTGCACGCGTACACCCCCACACAATATGTGTGACCCGTTTCCCGGGTGCTAAACAATGATCATCCATTGTGCACCCGCCTTGTGATGAATATCCATCGTAAAAGCAATTGAGCTGGAACGTGGCCATTCGATACAAGCACCAACATTGATAATCAGACAGCAGATGGTCATGCCTCCAAACGTCCCGTGTCGGCTGATCCTGTACAAATCCATTCCACGTATCTCTTTCCCGTTTACACTGCCATCGTGTGTCCATTTTGTGTAATGACTTCGTGATAATCTTGTAATAAAGTCCTCGAAAAGTCCTCCGCAACCAGTGTTTGATGGATGAGGTCCGCACATCTGCGTTCGATTCCCACGCAATTCCAGAAATGGCCGGATGCGCTTTGAAAACTAAACTATGCGGCCACTCAGTCTCCTTAGCATAGGCTGACTTCTGGTCCTTCGTTACCATCTTGACACAGTCCCAATACAATCCGTCCTGTCGTTGCTGCAACACGCACTGATTTCCAGTCCTATCATCGACACCAGTTATCTTCCTCCGGCCTTGCATCTTCCATTCAATAGAGAGCCATTTTTTAGGTGACCAGAGTAATCTTAATGGTCCTGGATCCCCCACAAACTGACCGATCGCTACCCGCGGTGAACGAAGTAGTAGCCAACGCCCTGCCTTCGCCCTGGTGTGTCCTTTCTCCGACATGAACTGCGCCTTCCACGTAAAAGTGTTTTCTGACACCTTCTGGATGCGTAGGTCTCTAATCGTTCCTTTAACACCGCGGTCAAACTTCTTAGAGGATAGATAGCACGCCGATAAGTCCCGTATCCACGGATTCGGAAACCAAGTGTACTCTCCCCAGAAGCGCACTAAGTGTCCATGCCCCAAGCCGTGCCAAGGTATCGTGTTTAACTCTGCTGTTACTGACATCTCTTCGTCTTGATGCACTCCAATCGCAGGCTCGACTGTTTGTGTGTCACATCGTTCCCGTAAATTTGATAGATGTTCCTTGACGTACTTCCCGAGGCTGTTTCGTTCTGCTACCGTTGGCCCTAACGTATCTGCAATAGATCCTCTAATCATAGCAACAGCGCTTCCTCTGTTAAGTCTGCGCTCCGGCTTACCTGTGTCATAGGAAGAGAACCACATGTTAGAAGAGCTACATTTGTTGAGCTGCGTCCAGTTTCTCCAGGCAATGTTATAGCGGTCTATCGGTTCCAGCAGCCACATCGTCGCTTCCTTAACCATCAGTGTGTGTATAGCAGCTGGAATAGAAATGAGCCCTAATCCGCCTGCCTTCTTCGGGGTAAACAGTAGTAGCGGAGAGATTTTGTGTCGTCCACCTTCTGTGTCCGTCGTTTTGCACCATATGAACCGCTTTTGCAGCGCTACTAACTCTCTCAGCGTTTCCTCTGATGGTAGGACGCTTTCGCCGTAAACAGATAGCTGGGATTGCAATTGCGTTGAACAGTGTGACTCTTTCATCTACCGATGTACCACAATTTGTGGCTGTCAGGAGTCGTCTTTGCTTAGATCGTATTCTCCCCGCCCAGGTATTGGCCGTAAGTGAAGAATTCCCAATCTGATGTCCGAGGTAACGTACTGATTTGCCTGGTTGCAATACTGGTACATTGTACCAATACCGCGAATAATCATCGGTTTCCAACAAAATAACTTGACTCTTTGCCGGTTGCATCCGTAAGCCTGATAACTGTCCAAACTTCTCTACAATTTTCAGGGCCCGTTCCATATGCCTGCCTTCACGAAAGAAAATGGTAGAGTCATCTACAAATGCAGAGAAACGATGTTCCCATTGCATGGTTGCGATTCCTAGCTTCAGTCCTTCCATTTCTTTGTCTTGAGTAATCGCCAGTCCCAGTGGTTCGACCGCTAGGATAAAGAGTAATGGTCATAGTGGGCATCCCTGCCGGATGCCTGATACCACCGGAATCGCTCCTGATAACTCACCGTTGACTAAGAATTTTGCCGTGGTTCCTTCATGAATCTTAACCATCACATCTATAAATCGTTGAGAAAATCCAAATTTCTTGAGAATAAGCATGAAGTAGGTCCGGTCGATCGTATCGTACGCCTTTGCAAAATCAATCATCAAACGCCTCCACTGTCTGCTGCACTCTTCACTCTTGAAGTTTGACGAAATTGTTCCAACATGTCTAACATCAGAACAACAGCTCGATCCATACGCCGCCCGTGCACGAAACCTTGTTGCGTGTCCCCAATCAGTCGTCCGAGAAACCGTTGAAGCCGATATGCTAACATTTTCGCGAAAATCTTGTTACTTGTTTGCAGTAACGATATCGGCCTATAATCCATCGCCGTATCGGAATCGCCTTTTTTCTGAGCGGTATAATGACCGCTTCCAAAAAGGACCTGGGCGGTTCGTCTCCCTGTAAAATCGCATTGCTTACAATGCATAAGTCCCGAATTAATTCACCCTCGAAGTCTTTGTAAAAATCATTGCTCAGTCCGTCTGGGCCTCCTGCCTTCCTTCTTTCCAAACTCCGCAGCGCATACTGGACATCCGCTTCGTCAATTGGCGCCAGCAACGCTTCATTTTCCGTCACCGTTACCCGTCTATCCCTGCGGAATGTGACAAGGTGATCCAGCGCAAGCTCTAGTTCGTCCGGCGCTATCGTACTGTGTCTACAGCTTAATACCTCCTTCCATACTTGGGCGAAATTGTCCGGAATGCTCATCTCGTCCATCCCACGCAAATGTGTCCCTGGTACCTTGATTGCTGTCACATGTTGATTACTTTCCCATACTGCGGTGCGTCTAAACAACCATCACATAGTATCCATGCTACGTCTGAATTTTTCGTCCTTGTCGTACCTTGTTGTCAAGGAGTGCTTCATTGGCTGCTATTCCTAATATTTGGACTCTAGAGGTTACCTTTCCAAAACGAGACTGAGATAACTGTACCGCTTTTCTTTTTCGTCGTTGCCGTACTCGTTTTCTGACCCGCATGATTGCTGCAGTCCACAGCTGCACTTGCCGATCCCACTCTACATGTGCGTCGAATGTTGCGCCCCTTCTGTGTTTCACTTCCGCTGTAACTTCTTCTACCACTCGTCGCCTATTTGCACCATTGACTGGGTATTGAAGCCTGAATTGTTGCCTTTTGAGTACTTTCTGTCTTGTTTGCGGTTCTCGTAGTAACGATGTTACCTCCTCATGATCTGAGGAGACTAGCGGCGTACTTGTTTCCACTTGTTCAACCCAGTCGTACCTGTTTGCTGGAATGTATATTCGATCCAGCCTGCTAGCTGTTTCACCTCTCCAGAAAGTGAGCTCCATGCTCTCAGTTAGTTGATCTGCATCCCACACTGATTGCTTGGGCTAGCGCTGCATCATACCAGCCTGCTGATGCTATTAATCTCGAAAGCTCGGCGCACTCGGTCTTCATGTCGCTCCCCGGTGCACGTCTATCCAGTTGAGGCGCTTCCACACAATTGAAATCGCCTGCTAACACGACATCTCCGTCATGTGTTGAGTACCATCCACCAATATCTTTAAAAAACTCAGCACGATTAGCGTTAGTATCAGCTGGGGCATAGATGTTTATAATCCTCCAATGATCCAGCTCCACTGCAATTATGCGCTCTGTACACCGACTAGGGTTCCAAGGCCGTGCTATCTTGCCTTGCTCCGGCGGCAAAAGAATCCCTACCCCACAGGTCTTGGTTGTAGATATACTCCAGTACGCCAATCTCCTGGTCGTATCTTTGTGGTTCCACATTCGCTCCCACGCGCTTGTCACTTCCACGGCTTCGGCTGCGGTCGTAATATGCGTTTCTTGGATGACCGTGCAATCTGCCCTCCGTGAAAGCGACTTATTTCTCCACACTTGAAGCCAATCTTGTCTTCATTGCAACTTGAAGCCCCGTACATTCTGTGTTGTGATGCGTAATCGTTTCTCCTCAGGTCCCTCTAACTTCTTCCCAGCTTCTTCCCCTCGCGTGATCTCTACATCAGCTATCGTTCTTCGGCTGTACACATCCAATGAGTTAGTGAGACGTTGTACTTCTTGGTGATAGGGGTCAACTGCCGCGGTGCCCTTAGTAGAGTGGAAGGGGATCAAGTGCTGATTCCCTTGAAGATGAACCCCTACTATCGGTCCCTTGTGCTTCCCTCCCTGTCGATGCAGTTAGAGCTGTTAGTGCTCTTGCAAAATACGCAGCGAAATCTTGCCACACTGAGGCGT
>MIQA02003589.1:0-31341 GCA_001887855.2 Sclerospora graminicola | reverse complement strand
CGGATGCTCTTCTGTGTACCGGCCCAGCCGGTACACCAACCCCAGCTGGTACCAACCCAGCCGGTACACCGAACCCAGCCGGATAGGCCGGATGGCCATCCATCCAAGCTCACTTGACCGCTGGCGTTAGCACTTCCTTGGCAGCTCCACGTCCGACCCTGGCGCCTCCTCCGTCCTCTAAGAAACTCAACCTCTTTCAGGACCCTTCACCCATACACCTTCCGAACAATCCGCCCTTCGGTCGTCCACTGTCTGAGGTCATCCGGTTCGCCTGGTCCACTAGCTCAACTGCCCGCATCTCGACCACACCCATCTGGCTCGATTACGCGCCTGGCAACCTTCTGCCGCCAGAAAATACATCCAGCGGCCACTAGACTACGTCCCATGTCGGCCGGTCCGGGCATCCAGCTAGGGCCAACATTTCCACCAATTAGGTGGGTGCGTTCACCTCCCATTAGTCTGTTAATTTCCAGATCACTTCACCACAATTCTACATAAATAATATACTTTCGGTTTTTACATTGAGACAACAAGTAGGACGCTTCGCGCTTGAGCACTTCCTGTCGACAGGTACTAACAGACCGGGTTGACACACGCACGCAACTTGGATAGACTAAGGCACACGGCACTAACACGCATACTGCCTAGTTTTTTACATTATAATTTATAGTTTACTCTAACACTAACCGGTTACGAGTGAATTAAAAGGTTTCGGTGACTGGAGTTTCCAACAGGTTATGAGCCCAAAGGTTACGAGGCTCAAGACCGAAGTTTTTTTAAGTTTTTACGAAAGTTCTCTAAGTTTTCGTTTAATCACAATTTTTCCGTGGAAGTCCCCTGTACTGAAGGGTGTCATTAGTTTGGCTGAATTATTTTCACGCTCTCTCGATTTGTTTCGTTCTGTTTTGGATATATATCATGAAAATGGAGGAGGAAAAAATGGATTTTAAAGCTGTTCTTGCGTGTATGAAGCGCATGGGAGAGAAAGTTGATGATCTCAAATAAGAGCGAATGCGTGATGCATTATCTGCTGGGTCGCCAAAGTCGAACAAGGGTTCCGACAATGGCAGCGTCTTCAAGGAGATGGTGAAAAACTATGGCCCGTTCGGCGGAAAGATGACGATGGAAGTTGTAGGACCGGATAACGGAATTGAACGGGGAGTTGGATGGATGCCCCCGCAAGGAAATGCTCCTGCAGCCCCAGCCCAGGAAGGGACAGAAATTTTTGGACATCCTGCCGAAAATAAAGTGCGGATGGGTGGATCAATGAAGATCCCGAAATTAACGATTCAAAATTTTTCAGGGAAGAGATTTACCCAGGTTTGGGTGCAGGTTTCAAGCAGTGGGCTTACCGGTTTGTCGAAGCCCTTGAAATAGCACAATTGTCGTCCGGTTTTGTATGGACGGAACGATTATAAGTAAACAGGCTAAGTGAACATTTGGAAGGTGTTGCGGCGAGTCATTTTCGCGCAAATATCATGATGTGGTGGACGAATTCGCAAGAATTATATTTCGTCTTGGACCAAATGTTTCACGCGTTCAAGGTTAACATCACTCATCAGCAGGCCGCCAATCTTTTCGCTGCCGAGAAAGACCCAAGACAAAATTGGACGCACCATAACTTGTATTTGGTGGCATTGGCGAGGGAAAGTGGCTCAATCGAAAGCCTCATTGTACAAAACATCGTGAAATACGCCGCCTCTGGTATGAATATGGGTTTAATGATCCGGTACAACCCCCAGCGCGTATACTACCTGCAACACGCGGAGGAGTTAATTGCATGGGCCCAATAGCTCGAAGAAGACTTAAGCAAAATGAAGAAAACGCCTCGTAATTTCGTTAATTCCGTGGATGAGTCTTATAAGAAGAGAGTTTGCTATAATTGCGGCAAAGAAGGATATATTCAAACAAATTGCAGAGCCGGAAACAAAAAGGGGACCCAAAGGCGTTTTGAGAGGCGTTCTGACGCCGGACGTGGCAAAAACACTTCGTTCTATCCACGATTGAAGGCTCCAAAAGCAACGGAAATAAACCTAAGTTGGAGTCACTGTCCGATGAGAACCTATGGATTGTGGGCAGTGGCGCTAGCCGCCACCTGGTGTCCGACGAAAGTTTACTGGAACAGGCAAAGAATTGTCGGCAGAAAGACAAGCTTATGCTGCCAGATGGTGGGAGCTTGCAGTTAGCGAAGGCCGGAAATGTGACGTTTTCAAGTGTGGATGCAAACCGAAAGAAAATCGTGCTTACACAAGTGTATTACGCACCAGAGTTATCGAAAAACCTGATTTCTCTGGGATGTTTGCGCAAGAAAGGATGCATCCTGAAAGACAGTGGAACGAAAATGGAAATGATGTACCGAAATGAAGTCCTTTTCGATGTCAAAGTGGTGGGTGCAGTATTCACAGCTGCTTTGACCACAGAAAGCAAAGTCAAAGACTTTAATAATTTCGATGATATGGTAATGAGTGTTATTGCAAACGAATCCATTTCGGACCGACAAGAAGGCACTTTTTACGACTTTCACGTACGTTTGGGACACTTGGCGTATGGCACGATTGAACGGATCGCCAAGAATCCCGCGGCTTGGATAAGTGTGACTGATCGGCGCGACCAACCTGTTTAACGGCAAGGCAAGCCGGTCAAAGCAATCCAAAAAGGATTCAGGACAGAATGCTCCAACCGATCGTATCGGTGGGGTAATCTGTAGTGATCTAAAAGGGCCGATCACGCCAAGAGGCAGACGCGGGAATCGCTACCTCGTGGTCTTTGTCGACCACTGCTCGAATTACGTGCGAGTTTTTGCCGCCCAAACGAAAGATCGGGCAGCGAAAAGTTTGAACATTTCCTAGCCTGGTTTGAGAACAAATTCAGTTGCAGAATTCACGTTCTATGGACGGATGGAGTTACTGAGTCCCGAAATGTGGTACTATTTTGTAAGAGGACTGGGGTTGGACGCCAGATCACGGAACCTGGAAACCCGGCCTCTAATGGAAAGGCTGAAAGGATGAACCGGACCATTTTCAATATGGTCCGGTGTATGCTTTTTGGTTCGGGTGTCCCGTTGACCTATTGGTCCGAGGCAGCGGAGTATGCAACGTACATCCTAAACCGAAGCTTGTCTAGGGCGAATCCGAAAAGAGCCTTACCGATAGAGGTGTAAACAAGAAAACCCGCAAGCATCTCAGACATCGTAGTATTCGGCCCCCTTGCATGGTTTGGAGGGATCCGAAGAAGAAGTCTCTGGCCAGACATGCAGAAAGAGGTCTTATTCTTGGAAAGAATGACGAAACTAAGGGGTATAAAGTGCTCCTACTGCGTGATCAAGTGGTTACGACGACAAGATATGTGGAAAATATCGAGATATTAAGTGATAAAGCCAACACAAAGATAAAAGGGCTACTGGACGGTGAAGTTGATAGCACTTTGCAGACGAAAGGCCAAGAAGCCTAGCATCTATTGAAGACAGTTCGATGTCGAAGAAGGAACAAGTTATGGTAACAAAAAGGAAGAAAGAAGCGCGTCGAAATCGACAAGAAAATCTAAAAGAAAGATAAAGAAGACGCCAAAGTTTATTGATTTCGAGAGTGGTAAAAGGAGCACCCAAAAAGAGGGAAGTGGAGAAAGAAACACTGGCGACGCTCAAGAAGATGAAAGTGGAACTTTAATGGTGGCGTTCGCAGTTTTAGATAAGTGCGAATCTACGCGCGAAAGTCTCGATCCACTACCGGATTCGAAGGACGTCTTTGACGCTCCAAAGGGAAAGGAGTCAGAGAAGTGGACAGCAGCCAAGCGGTCCGACTGCAAGCCCTTCAAGATCTCGGAGTCTGGGAAGTCGTGCGAACTACCAACAAAGTGGGTGTACAAGACAAAATTGAAGAACGATGGACCTGTCGAGCGCTGCAAGGATCGTTTAGTAGCGCGTGGAGATAAATAGGTGTACGGTGAAAATTATTTCGACCGTGATGGAGTTAAGTAATGTCAAGGTTATTCTGATTATGTCACTTATTTGGAGGGGTGCCTGCAAGGCACGGAGATGTGCCAAGCGCCTATCCAAAAGCTGACACAGAAGGCAACTACGTTTTGGAGATACCTCAAGGGATGAAAATCAGCCAAGAAAGTTTACGAAAGATTGGTGTGGAGACCGAAGGAGAAGTTGCATTGCGGCTCGTGAAAAACCTGTACGGGTTAAAGCAAGCAGGCAGACTCTGGTATAAGTTGCTGCAGAAAACCCTGGCGGAAATGAATTTTGTGCAACTCACAGACACCTGTATTTTTGTAAAGGCTCAAGAAAGCGGAACCATAATTGTGTGGACGACCTCCTGGTTACCGGTTCCGACATATCACTTGTGGATGATTTAGATGGAAGTTCTTGAGCTAAAGGATTTACAAAATGTGGAGAAATTTTTAGGCATGAGGTACCTGAAGGGGGCACAAAGTTTTAAATTTGCACATGACGATTGATGATGGAAATAAATTACCTTTGCGTACTGTCTGTTACACTGACGCAGATTTCGCAGCAGACAAAGAAGGCCGGAAATCCGTCAGCGCAAGTTTTCTATTCGTAAATGGAATAATTGCAGGGTGGCAGTGCAAGAAGCAGAGAACTGTGGCTTTGTCGACTGCAGAAGCAGAGTTTGTTGCTGCTGCAGTAGGTGGGAAATAAGCTCTCGGTTTACGCGAGTTGTTTACGGAAATTGTAGTCAAGTTGAAGGTTCCGATAACTTGAAAAAAAATAGACAACCAAGCCGCGATAGAGCAGCTACAGAATGAAGCGAGTGCTGCGGCAGCAAAGCATGTGGACCTCAAATTGAAATTCTGAAGGAATTCACTAAAATGGGCGTGATGAAACCAGATCATGTGGCTACTGGCGATATGGTTGCAGACTTGCTGACGAAGACATTGGCCGCGCCACGCATTACAGAATTACGAGAAAAAATGGGTTGATTTGATTATTGCGTTACGACTACGACTACGATGACCAAAGATGGAGTGGGTATCGGTTGCGTGGAATGAATTGATTCTACGCGAGAAGTCCCGGTAGTCTCGGAAGGAGTGTTGAAATTTTGGCGACGTTTGAGTGAAATGGGAGTTTTGACAAAATTCTGGTTGGACGAAATTACCGTGATTTTTGCATATTGTGATTTTCAGGTTAGGTAACATTTAGGTAATTAACTTTACATAATTCTCCATAAATAATATACTTTCTGTTTTTATACTGAGACAACAAGTAGGACGCTTTGCGCTTGAGCACTTCCTGTCGACCGGTACTAACAGACTGGGTTGACACACGCACGCAACTTGGATAGACTAAGGCACACGGCACCAACACGCATACTGCCTAGTTTTTTACATTATAATTTATAGTTTACTCTAACACTAACCGCTTACAAGTGAATTATAAGGGTGTGGTGACTGGAATTTCCAACAAAGACGTTTGACCCAATGAAGATTGACGCAAGGTGGATAGTGCGTTATCGAATCACGATGCAGCAGCTGGTCGAGCTCGCAGCGAAACTACAGCTTCCAGCAGATGGTGGGGTCACTGTGGCGCGAGACCGCATATCCAGGGTCGAGGCACTTGCATTAATTTACCGACGGCTTACCGAACCATCGAGCCCTTTACAGAGGCGAGCGATTTTGGACGTTTCAGGTCTGCTTGCGGTTGGAACATCAAGACTATTGTCGGTATTGTGGTGGAGTGATCCAGGAATAATCAGGAATAAGTGGTCCACATATGGCTGCTGATCGGTGTTTGTTGGAATGCTCATCAAGACAGTACCCTTGATGGGTGCGACAGGTTGGTTCAACATTAGTGATAACGGGCTATCGTATAATGCAGAGAAAAACATGGTGCTGCCTTTGTCACACCCTGTCCCAGAGAACAACGGATCGGTCAAGTATCACGATCTGGATGCCGGACCAGGCTGGCTTTACGGTCAAGATTCTTGTATGGAGCAGGTTTATGGAAAGTTTGATATAGCGGGTGTCACAGAGCGTGTTTATGGGAGCCGATCATCGCTGATCCAAGTGGTTCAAGTGACGTGGTATTGAGAGATCGGCTAACCGGCTTAATGAATTGAATTAGCCTTAGGGCATGAAGACCAAGCGTATAAAAAAAGAATAAAAGGAATCCCTATGTGTAAGATGGTGAGCTCCATGGGATATATCGGCCGAAGCGAGTTGCGAAGATCAGCTAACCGGCTCCGAATCGGCATTAAAGGATTGGATCAAGTCCGATTTCAAGAGGAAGACCGATTCCGAACGACCTCTCGAGTTCAACGTATGTTGGAGGTTGAGGACAGGTTTGGTCAAGTAAAACATGTCCATTTCTAGTCGATTCCGAGGTGGTTCGAGGTGATCTTGAGATGATTCCGAGTTGGTTCGACCTTGTTTCGAGCCAATCGTGAATTGGACCGGATCGGTCCCGAATCAGCTTCCAGGTGCTGAATTAAAAGGAATACAGTCAATATCAATGCTGGAATCGAATGCAGAGCATCCCAAGAAGCCGATCCTTCGCTGATTTCGAGTTGATACTCGAAGATCAAGTTGGTCGAAAATCGGCTGAGAATCGGGTCGGGATCGACTGAAGATCGTTTTAAGGTTGTACGGATCAGGGTGAAGATTCGTTGAAGATTGGTCAGTGGTAGTACCAGGACAACTTTGTGACAAGATGGTCAAGATTGAAGCATGAAGCGGGTCACATAAGTTGGTGTGCGGTACATTAGGTATTAGATATTGTATATATAATAATAGGATTGAATTTACCACCTAACCAAAGAGACGCTCCGCCACGTGTTGCGGTTATTGGGAGAACAAGGTTAACTAGGCCCCTGTAGATCAACAAATTCTCAGTTAAGACGCGCATTGACGCATTCGGAAGTCCCCCGACAGGATTATTTTAAGGTTTCAACCCTCATCCCTAACGCCCACGTGTTTAGAACAAGTTTATTAATTAAAAAGGCTTTGTGGAGATAACGTTTTGGTTTTACTGTGGAGATCGTGGTTATATCGTGGATTTTTGAGGTTTCTTGGTTATTTCCCGTTTATTGGTTTGTCCGGTCGGTTGAAGTATCCCGACCCCGCCTTTGTGATACTTGTATATAGTATCTATGACCCCTGATTTGTCCTCCGCTGAAGGTTTCCACCCGAGAACACCCCTCCTCTCGAAAAGGTCACACCCTCCGACCTGATTCGTAACCTTTCTCCTCATTTAGAGTCCACCTGAGTGAGTGTAACCACCGAACATCATTTTGATGTGGTTCCTGTGCTTTCCAAAATGGATCTTAGCAGTTGAGATAAAGCCCGTAACCTTAAACTTAGACGCAATTTTTGAGGTGAAATCGAACTTGTGATTTGCCCTAAATCATGCCATACTCACACTAAAGCGTTGCAAAAAATCTCGATTAAATTATGTCCGCTGGGTCAATCTGCTCTTTGTATGAGACGTGTGTCTGGGACGAGGAAATCTAGCGCCGTAGCCAACATCAAGCGTGTGTAGATGTGATTGGCACAGAATATAGTCAAACAGCGCCCCGGAATTTGTTCCGTAGGCTGAGGTACCAACGAAAATATGGCTGTGCCAAATGTTATGGCCCAAAGTGAATTCAACCGCAGAGCTACACTCAGCAACTAATGACGGCCCTCGAACCATTGTTTGCGAGATGTCGATTTGGTAGTCGTGCGTTATACCGCATGGCACATATAAATCACAAATGGTCTATCTCCTACGAGATATATCCGAAACTTCGTCAGTGCAATAGTTCTTTGTCATGCAATCGATAATTGCGTTTAGCCGGAGCCGCTGACGCAATTGATATAATATTACGCAATCGTGACATCATGAACGCTCTGCATTATAAGACAGCCGATGGCAAAGTCACACGCGTCGCAAACGACGTGGAGCAGGCGTTCGTTTTCTTAGCACAGGTGTTACAGTCAAGCTTCGCTAAACCCCTTGGGAGCGGCTCAAAAAGGCTGCCAAACTTTCCCGAAGCCTTACGGGTATTATCCTGTATCAGGGATGGTAGTCCTTAATAGCTGAAGTTTATCCATATCCTGTACCCCAACCTCGAAACAAAGTACTTCAACAATTCAGTTTATCCTGTATAATTGCGCACGAGTTCTAAACACGAACCACTTATCCTGTAGTTTTAGGCCCATAGATTGACTAGTCCGGCATGTGCTAACGTAAAACAGCAGTTTATGGCTGACGTTTAGTCTCCTAAGTAAAACACTGTATGAAAGGTAGAAATTCGATTTGAGCGCATGGAAAAGATACAACAAGAATACTAAACCAAGTCCTTTTTGATCAACACGTCAGTTCCACTAGTCATTCATGTTTAAATCACATCGTTTCGGTAAAAACTACGCATGCAACACCTTGCGTCAATTTATTGCCAGTCACGTTTTTGTCACTGAAGGGGGTGGTACATTGGTCTGTACTATGATTAGCGTGGATCTTCTTTAGTCGAGATAAGGCTGTGCCACTTTGCGCCGTGGCTTTTGGACTCATCATTTCTTCCACGTAGTGTTGGTAAAATAGCCACCAAAAATAATATCTATTCCACGAGCAATAAAATTTTGCACTGCATTGAGTTTACCCATACTGGTTCCCCCAGAAGCGGAAGGTGCAGCAGTATACACATATTGAGTACACGCTGCCCAATCGAATCCGGCAGGAAAATACTGCAAATTTCAGTCAGCCAATGAGATCGATCACATATCGTATTTCCGTTACATGATTGGCTAAGACCAATTAGACGGCAATTTTTCGATGTCGAATACTGATGTTTTACGTTAGTACATATTTGTAGTGATATTCTCTCAAAAGTAAAAAATTGGGTGTACGAGACAGCGCAGGAGGGATGCTGTAGTATGTGCAGTACCGAAAGCAAGACAAAGCGAATTTGATTATCATAAGAAATACGACTTCAAAGTAAGCGTGGCCCAAACGATCGCTCTTCAAGCCACCCAGTACCGATTACCAGAAGCTCAAAAATTCCGGAGGAAAAAAGTGAGTATTATTACAGATACGGTTGAAACCTACCACAGGTCGAACGACTAGATCATGAGCGCCTGACTAAAGGCTGACTATGCGAAGACTGCCCCCTAGTCACATTAGTACACTGCGGCTCATAATTCGTGAAACAAAAGTAAAATCGAAATTTCTCGGCCGCTACTAAGCCGATTTAGCTACGTTTTAGATATATTGTACAGAAAAGTGGAGAAAAGGACGAGGTATGTGTAATTAATCGCGATTTCAAGACCGCGTTTGGGCCCCGGCTCATTAATGATGAAACAAATATCATACGATTTTTCAGTCAAAAATGAATGTATTACTTTTTAGAGTGGCGATTACTATTTATTGACTGAATTTTAGAATTCAATTTTCTTACCGTTACTTTCAATGACCTTGAGGCACCGTCCTCGTATTGAAGCAATAAGTCCTTGGAGCGTTGAAAGCCGTAACGAATCCCACGCAGACGAAATCGCAATCTTGAGCTCTGCAACGTTGTCATACTGGCGACCATTTCCGTAGATCTTTTGGCTTAAAATTGTCCATATATTCTCGATCGGATTGAGATCAAGCGAGCGCGCTGGCCAGTACATGAAATTAATGCCGACATCCTAAAAAAATTCTCTTGTTTCACGTGATACGTGAATTGAAGCATTGTCTTGCTGGTAAGTATACTCCAGTCCGTAGTGGTAGTGTGGGAAAGGGAGCAAATACTCCGAGAGCGTCCACACATAGTCACCTGATCTTTATTTCCCATTCAGAAAGACAAGCTTGCTCTTTCCACAATGGCTAAACGCTACCAACACCATAACTGCTCCCCCTCCTTGTTGGCGTCTTACGTACTGGCGCGCCTCGCGCCGCATGTCCTTCCAGTATTTGTAAAATCCATCTGGTCAACCCAGGTTAAATTTCTTTCATTAAAGAAGATAACGCGCTGTCATTTATCTTCTCCGATAAAAAGCATATCATTCGCCCATTTTAAGCGTGCATCGATATGCAAATTTTTCAGGGGAAAGACACGGTCCATCTTGGCGTACACGATCCAGTCTATAGCCGCAATGTACATTTAACTGTGCATTCCGAGACCGTCAGATCTAACCTCGCTTTGAGTTGCGAGGCCGAGTACTGACCGGTACTCGCGGTGGGCACAAGCCTGCGAAAATCCCGATGCCGCCGACCTCGCTTTTCTTGGGGCGGGGTGGGCGCATCACGCGCAAACAAAGGCCAGAGAGCAACCAATCAACTTCGCAACCTCGGGCAAGACGATGCCGGCCTCATATAGGCCGCGAATGCACCCGCGTTCTTCGGGGGTCAAGGGATCACGGTGAATCATTAGAAATTGAATACTAAAATTCAGTCAATAAATAGTGACCATCACTCTAAAATGTAATACATTCATTAATTTACTTAAAAAAATGTATGGTTTTTGTTTCATCATTTATGAGCCGGAACAGGTCCTTGTATGTAAGCGCGTCGAACGGTCTTGAAATCGTGATTAATTACACATACCTCGTCTTTCTCTCTACTTTTTGTACAACATATCTAAACACAAGCAAAATTGGCCTAGTAGCGGCCGAGAAATCTTAATTTTACTTTTATTTAACGAATTATGAGTCGCAGTGTAACTAAAGACGATCAGTCCTTCCCGCGGAGGAAAGCTCGTCGTGACTAGGACAAGACCGAAGACTATCCTCAGAGTACTTATGCTTGACTAAGCTTAACAGTCGTTTACATTATATGAGGATAGTCTTTTAAAAGCATAAAGATTCACGACTAGAAAAAAGTCTTCGGTTAAAGACTTAAAGACTATTTTTAAGTCAAAAAGACTAACGACTAGAAAAAAGTCTTTGGTCAAAGACTATGAGGCTAAAACAGTTGAAGATTTTCCCCCAAAGTAGTCTTTGCATAAAAACTAAAGACTAGCAAATGGTCGTGGAGTAAAATACTACAGGACTACTAATCGTTTGCGCTGAGGCTTAGCATAAACTCTACACTAGTCTTTCATTGTAAGGACTGGGGTTAAAGGATACTTTCAGAGAAAGGAAAAATGAGGTGGTATTATTGTGACCCCATAGATATAAATAACTTCGAATGCCCTGAAAAGTTTTCCCCTGTCAAAGTTGAATCTGCGGTAGACGAAACTAGGAAGGTCGTTTTTTTTATTCATCAGTAAAATAATATTTTGGAGTACGCGTCTGCGATGATTCGGATGAAAAGAGCATTCAATGATATTGTCTAGCTGATGAGCATTGTCGCAAGAAGTCATATTTTGACAAGCTAAAAAGCATAAAGACGTCTAACGTGTCGAATCATTTGAAAGAAAAGCACTCAATGATGGGTTCCAGAGAAAAGCAGCTCAACTACACCAGGGTCGCAGTGGATAAAATAGTGGAGTTTGTGGAAAGAAAGCAGTTCTTTCAAATGGGATTCAGCGGTCTGGGCAAAAGAGTACGTCTAAAGTCTTACAGAACTTCACTTTTAGCCGTTTTCTATGGTCGGCGTCAAGTTGGTAAGGTTTGCTGTGAAGAGAAAGGATCCGAACTTTACAAATGACCTTAACGCTAAAGCTAACAAGCGACATTTCATAGAGTTGAATTCGTCTACTAAGGCCGCATTCATGTCTGCTATTGAGAAGGAGGTCAAACATACGCCTTGCCCTATTCTCCACGTTAATTTTGGACATCGAGAATACCAAAAGACAATTACATTGGGATGCGTCTTTAATACCGACTCATATTTCGACATGAGATCCCATCTTTTGGCAGTGAAGAAGTTCAAGACTGCGAAGGAGATGTTGTCGGATCAGTATCGTATGGGCCCTTGTGGGAGCGTTCAGTACAAACAACGAACAGAGGAAATCAAAGAATCCTGGAGCAAGAAGTGTTACTTCCCAAATCAAGAAGCTGCCCGAGAGTTTGAGCAAATCATCTAAGGAGAAGACCAAATTTCAGGACACTTCAATTGCTTCTTACTGGGAAGACCTTGGCTCTTTCAAATGACTGCCCTCAGCGCTGGGCCAGTACTTTGAAACTGATCGAGCGTGTACTCTACCTGTGGGATTCATTACGAGAACACAATTCCATACACAGAAAAATGGGGTACCTTTGGAGGATATCAAGTACGACATTTTGCAGCTCTACTCTCTTATGAAACCCGTGACCAACTTGATTTTGCACTGTCCGAATGCGGCTTACGCAGTTGCTGCTGAAGCTTTAATGATAAAGGGTGATCTGAAAAGCAGCGTTTTGAGTGTCAACACTCCTCTGGATCCTGCCAATCCGAACCAGGAATATTTGGTCGATCACAGTGAACTAACAGCAGTCGCGTCCAAAACAAGATTGAGTTTTTGAGCGCCCTTGATGATAGATTCTATAAGCCTCAACGAAGGCGTGATCGAAGGAAATGACTACACACTATATCCTTTTACAAGAAAATTGCGCTTCCTGAACAACTCATTGTCTGTCGAAAAAAAGCCGAGACTCTCAAGCAACGTGTCCACCAAGCAATAAAGACCCTTGGGACGAACATAATTACCAAGTTGAAGTCGTCTGCTCTGCGGTCATCACGTCAGTTGGTCGGTAGTAGAAAAGACCAAAATTAACTATTCTACTCTAATTCTTTCCAAGAAGGCCAAGGTAGCTGAAGTGTCCGATCAGGTTAGATATCAAAATGTGGCAACACTGAAGAAAACATCAACTTGACCATTGATGAAAGTAGTGACAATGACAGTGATGAAGATGCGAAGATCCTTTGTCAATAATGAAGCGGGAACTGGCGGACTACCTTAAAAATAGAAAGATTAAGTTCGATAAGACTTCCTTCAGCGAATTACTTATTTATTGGACAACGAAAGGTGTATCAAAGTTTCCGAACATTACTAAGGTTGCATAAGCAGTACTTATCCATCCAGTACCAACGGCAGCAATGAAAAGATATTTTTGTATATCTTCTCAATTTTTCAGTGCGAAGCGTGGGCGGACGGGTCAAGCATTTTTAGAAATGATGAATCTCTTTATATGCCAATTTTGAACTTATCCCTAACCATGTACCAGCATTACAAAAGGAATTGCTCCTTTCTGCGATTCCAACTGGGACTGATGCAGCTGCTAGCTGTCTTGGACATCAACCTTAGAGGACAATGATAGATCATACAGCGAGAGGAAATTGATTGCGATGCCGAAGAGTTGCTAAATGATGGACTTTTTTACAGTGGTCGACAGCATCGAGTACATTTTTCCTTATAACTTTTTTGCTATTTTGTTGTTTCATTTAAAAATTTCAGGATACCAGTCGAGTTCAAATAACTCCATATGTGGCGATTTTAGGAGCTATGCGCTTGAAACTCGCTGCAGAACCTTATAATTACTGAAGCCTCCTAACCTGAATGCTTTCAAATCCAATCAGAACCCACGATTTGAACTACAAGAAAGCATATACTGTAATACATTATATTTATAATATGTCCAGTGACCAATAAAATGGGGCTCACCGCTGCTAAAAACGGGTATTGCTTCCGTAGGCAAATCCTATCTGTAATCTAAGGTATATGATTGGTCGAATTTACCTAAACACAGTCACCGGATTGGCTATTATGGGAGTTTCGTTACACGGCTAGCCCCTAATAGTGGGTACTCGGAGAATAAAAAATGGATTTTTTGGTCAGCGTTTCTGATTGAACCAGAGAGTGCCAAGCAGCCGGAGACCCTTTTTTAGTTTTCTACGCACTCTGATCTACATTTTGGTGCAAAAAATGGGGGGTAGAAAAATGTCCTCGATGCTGTCGACCACTGTTAAAACTCACCGAATATATCCTTTAGCCTACCATGTTTGCCAAGTAATAAAGTCGCTCCTTTTTGTTGTTATCCTTTGGCTGTCTTAACAACATCGATATCACCACGCCACCCATATTATTAAAAAAAATATTAATAAGAAATTTTAAAATTAATAAACTTAATTTTAATAAAAAAATATTATTTTCGAAAAAAAATCAACGAATGCCCATTTTGCTTTCATGACGAGCTGTTATTGAAATGTACTAATGATTTGGTGATCAGAAAGAAAAAATTGAAATTGGGATGAGTTTTTTGTGATTGAATAAAATATCAACTCAAGACATTCTGGTTTGTTTTGATCTCATGACGGTCATATTTTTTGTTTTATATTATAAATATTCTATATATCAAGATAGTCGAGCCCATTACTAGGATTATTGCCGAAAGCGTCGCTTAGCCAATCAAATTACTCTATAATGCATATCAAGCGTTGTGGTTGGCTAAACAGATGAATTACACGGTTTATTGCCGTCACGCTTGCGAGCTGAGATTGTCACGCTGCACAAACTTAACAGCGCTGAAGACCTCACCAAAGCAGTGAAAATGTACGTTAACGGCGCCAAGGTTGAAGGTTGTCATGCAGCTAATCTGTGAGATGAATTAAGACACGTGTATTTTAAGGAAGATAAATTTGTTTGAAGTGATGCAATAATCGATCAGATTGAGGCTCTTCACTATCAAGACGTAATTGCTACTTCAGACGTGGCGACCCATACGTCAACGAGATTTTACATGTGTAAAGCGCAGTCGAGCGTATAACACTTTACGTATGTATAGGCTCATTAATTCAAATCAATGACTATTTATATACTTGAAGTGTAGCGGTTTCGGCAATAATCTAGGTGCATCGATTTTTAGATGGTTCAGTTTAGTCAATTTTAGAGCACTAAAAGATAAAAGATAGCAATAGAGTCCAAAATAGACCTTATTTTCTTATATGCGTCCCGAGCTATTTTGGATCTAAAACAGCTGATATTTAAAAAAATTACTTAAGGGTCAAACTCGGCAAAACTCCTTTCCGTTTCGTTACTTGAAGCTCGGCTTATTTTAGCCATTCTCGAGTTATGTATACGACCGTTAAGAGGTGACCTTGTAGAGGAACGTACGGTGGTCTTTTACACATGCGCGGACTCTTGGAACAATATAATGGCGGCCACCGAGTTGTGTGCTTTGGCGGTCAATTTACTTCGGTCGTGCAATTCCTTAAATATAGTTGATACTATCTACGCGGGGTGACGATGTCACTAACAAACTCAACAACCAGTCCATTCACATGCTGTAACGACACTGCCCGCCAACAAAAATCAGCTGAATAGGTCATAGCGCATAACCTGCCAATTTTACTAATGTCAAATCTGTTACTGATGCCCACCGAAGGGGTTCCTATAATGAGAAGGACCCAGAGAGCTGAATTGCATGAGTTACAGTGTAATTCGGCTTTGACCTTGTCAATACCAAACTATTTGGACATAATTCGGCTTATTCTGGAGTTTGCGCTCGATTTTGCACATGTCTCAGTTATTGTGGCTTGCAGAAATTTTGCTCTCTATTTTAGAGTTTCAAAACAGAGTTTTAACACCTCCAAAACAGAGTTGATAAGCTATAAATAGAGCTATTTTTTTAATATAATGCCGATTCGACCCACTCAATACTTATTAATTAAAATACATCGATTCCTCCAGCCCCGCACCAGTAATGGCTGACAAGCTGCTGACTGATGGTAAAGGTCACAGCGCACGAGTAGTCTCACATGTGGACAAATGCTATATTTTCGGATTAATCGTGACGGGTCGTGTACGAATGGATCAAACTGTTTCAAGTACATCCATTATTATAGTACCATGGTTCCTATAGTCGTCTGATTCCGTTGTCAGAGATGTATACCACGCTCCATCTGCCATCTGCTGTCTGCGGTCTTATCATCTACATACTGTATTGTACTTACTAGTTTCTGTAGTGGTGGAAACGAATTCTTATTCTCGCCTCTGTTCTGTCTGTTCACCTCTTGACAAAGCTGGTCATCATGATTTCGTTCATTGGTCAACTGTCCTATATTTGTGTCGATCGTCCACAATGGCTTGGATAATGTGGGAGATCTAGCGACAGTAGCAGCTCCGAAACATTTCAAGTCGTCCAAAGCTCATTTCCGAATTTTCTCATTTGAGTTCATAATAAACAGCTCCTGTGCTTTCAACCGCAAAACAACAAAACTGCAAACATGTTCACGACTAAGAGCATCGTCATGTGTCTCGCCATCGTCGAAATTTCCAATGTCATTCACACCGAAAAAGAGGCCGCCCAGACCTTCGGATTGCTTGGGTCGGGTCTGCAAAGCGATGCAGGACTCAATGGAGCTAACGTGGCCGGTATTCCAGCCGGAGCTGGTGTCGGTACTGGACAATACGGACGGGGTGTGAGTGTCGGTACTGGAATGGGGAACTTGGGCCTCCGTAATGGATATGATGGTGCTGGTGTTGGTGGGATATCCACTGGCGGTAAACCTGTTGATGTCAGTGGTATTGTCGGCCGTGGAGTTGATCTCAACGTCGATAAAGCTGCTGGAGCGGGATTGAGTGGCACTATCGGTGCAATCGGAGATGCAAACGATGGATTTGCTGCTTCTGCTGGTAAAACTGCTGGTGCTGGTGTCAATGGCATTCTAGCCCATAACAAGTATATTGGAATCAAAGGCATTGGTGCTGGTGTAGATGGAGACGCCGCAGTACCCGTTGGAGATAGGGTTGGCATCGACACGAGTGCTCAAGGAGTTAATGGGGTAATGTACACAAGGCAGCTGCGGTGACAGGTACAGATGACTTTGGTGCCAGAACTGGGCTGACTGGGGTCGCTCGGGATAACATCGGTACTGATGCTGGGGTCAGCTCCGATGTTACAGCGACGAAAGTTGGTGTTGATGCTCCGGCTGGCACGGCTGGAAATGTGGCAGTCGACTCAAATGCTAGCAAAAGATACACAGCAAGCTCGACAGCGACCAAACCTGCTGCGCCGACTGTTTCTGGAAATGTCGATTGCCAGAAAAATTCGACGGCTTCTTCCTCTCCGAATCAGGAAAAAGTCACTCAATATTAAGTCCACGTGTCAAGAAAGCGCGCTATCTACAAGTTCATTCTTGCGGAACAGACGCTACCAGTTAGCATAAAGTGTGTGATGTTTAACTGTGAATACTATTGCATTTTGGTCTACTGAGAAATTGTAGTAGACTCTACCTAGTTACTGCTTCACGTTTCATGAACGTGAGCACTCCCTTACTTTATCAGAGCATTGACAAACACAGTGAATAAATATAGCATCGTGACTCATTGATTTCGAGTGTTGGATACCTTGAAGTAGTGAATAAACGCATAAACTGTTTCAGAAATAGAAAATATGCTTTAGTGTAATGATCAGTAATACTAGTCGTGGCGGCTTAATCGACACAAAAGCTTACGTGAATGGTCTAAAACGGAGGAAAATTGGTTCGATTGGTCTGGACGTGTTTGAGGGCGAAGGTGAGTATTTCTACTGAGATCGTTCGGGTGGTATCAATGCAGATGAAACACTTGCTCGTCTTTTCACTTTCCCAAATGCAGTAATCACTGCACATCGAGCTTTTTTACGAAGGAAGCTTTGATCAATTGGCATCACCACGATGGAAAATATCAAGGCGCACGAAGCGAAAGCGGAACTGGTCAACGTATAAACGGGTATATTGCCATCAGTCGATCGGAATTTTTTCATTCCGAAAAATATAAGTATGAAAAAAACACACTCATGTTGTAATGAGACGACACACTTATATACTCAGGCATCCAAATCACTAGAAAGTTACATCACTATATTATACTACCTCCAATAGCCCTGCTTCCTATAGAAGTCCTTCAAGGACACTAACGCCCCAGATAGATACTCCGAGGGTTCCGTTCGCTGAAAAGTAGAAAAAGGAGAGGAAAAAATCATAGGCATTTATGATGAAGTGGAGATGCTGTCTCTTCTTATTAAATGAGTCTTTGAAACGATGGTAACTAGTCTACCATTAACTAAACAATGAAGTCATGCCGCTCGAATCCTGTTTGCACTTGTTTCCATGTAATTTATTTGGTGTTTGTACTAATGTAAGAAACATCGCGATAATCCAAGCCATTAAAATTTTCAGACCCGTTTTAATTCCGGCGCAAAACCAGCCAATTTAATTAGTTAAGTAAGTAACGAGAAGTCTCTTTTCGGACCCAGAGAGCCGAATTGCGTGGGTTACAGTGCAATTCGGCATCGACATCATCAATACCGAGTTATTTTGGCATAATTCTACTTTATTCTGGTGTTCGAGCTCGATTTTGCACATGTCTCAATTTTATTTTAGACTTGTATAAATTCCATAAGTCAAAAATATAGGTTCTATTTGCCAAAATAGCTGCAAAGCACAATATATCTTAGATTTTTATAAGTTCCATAAGTCAAAAATATAAGCTTTATTTACTGTGAAGCACAATATTACCAAAGTATATATCAGTTATTACGTGAAAGTTTAACGAACATGGATTTTACGCAGTGTTTTACTGATACCTGTGTGTTTGTGCGAGCGAACGAACGTGAAACTACCGTGGTTAGTGTTTGCGTGGACGGCCCTGTTGGTTACAACGATGCTAGTAGATAAATTCCTTAGATGCATGAAGATACTGGAGCTCAAAAATTGGGGGACTTTAAAAAAAATCCTGGCATGAGGATTAACGGGAGCCCTCAAGCTGGATATACGCTAGACCAAGAGATGACTATTGTGGAAATGCTTTAGAGACATGATTTTAGCGAAGCTAGCGACGTGAAGTCACCGCTATTAAGTTTGGAAGCCAGTGAAGAACTAAATGAACTGATACCAATCAAGTCACAAGGAGGTATACCGACGGTATTGATTTTCGATCATTTGTGGGCAGTTTACTGTAAGTATCACGGGTTTCAAGGCTCAACATATCGTTTGGTGTGCATCGTGCTAGAAGACATACACATGCACCAGGACTATGTGACTTTAAAGTGGCCAAACGTGTGGCCAGGTACCTGAAAGACACGAAGGAATTGAAGTTAAGTTTACGATGTGATGATGAAATACAATTACCGCTACGGATCATAAGTTACAGTGATGCAGATTTTGCGGCTGATCGGGAGGGCAGGAAGAGCATTAGTGCTAATGTAATTTTCGTAAATGGAGTGATCGCTGGATGAAATTGTAACAAGCAAAGGGTTGTGGCATTGTCCACTGCGGAGGCAGAATGTGTTACGGCTGCCGCCGGTGGAAAGGAAGCTCTTGGACTGAAAGGTGAGGACGCCGTTGTGACTAAAAATCGATAACCAAGCTGCGTTTAAGCCGCTGAAAAGCGAAGCAAGCGCACCAAGCACCAAGCGCCAAGCATGTCGACGTCTAGCTGAAATTTGTAAAGGATCTCACGAAAAAAAGAATAGTCGAGCCAGAACATGTGGCAAGTGGAGACATAATCGCAGGACTACTCTACATGCGCCAGCAATTATCGAATTTCGAACGAAAATCGGATTTAATTAGTAACTGGTATATTATCATTATAGATACAACGTGCTACAAAAGGGCGTATGGTTACTAAGTCGGAGTGGATGCATGCTGTATACAAAGCCCTGGTAATCTCGGAAGAAGTGTTGGAATTTTGATGAAGTTATTCACGATGAAATCCAATGCATAAAATTCCATTTAATGAGATTATCGTGGCTTCATACGTATTGTGAATTTTAGGTTAACTTACGTTTTAGCCAAATCTTTACTTAAACTTTACATAATTTATATCCTTTTTTGTCTAGTACTAGTAGACAACACGTAAGAGACTTTGAGCTTGGGCGACTCCCTCACGCCTGGCACGCCGGACTTACAACGCATAGACCTGTTGTCTGACACCTATACTAATCGACAGAGGTCAAGTTTATACCTAGAGGCGGCAAAAGCACAAACCGGTATCTGGGTGCCGTGGATACGCCCGCAGGACGTGCGGTCGCAACAACTACTTTTCCTACAAGAAGAACCCACAATTTTCCGACTTCTTCTTTGCTTTCCCCCACCACGAAATCCAATGCGTTCAAATCCGTTTGAATGAGTCACTTGAGATAATGTCTTGTGCTTGCTTTGCCCACAAGAACACATCGATTCGCGATCGCAAAGGAACGTTCGCAGCACCATCAACGGGTTTTAGTATCTGAACTGCCCCCCCTGTATGTACTGCTCACGAATGTTCTCCTCAAATATCTGATTCACGTCAACTTTGCATCGTTGAAGCACAGATGTGTAACCTCCGGGAATGAACTCCACCTTTGTTCCTGCATCGGCGGGCTTGCTCACGCATATCGCCCTTCGCATGGCGTTTGCGCCGGATCAGCAGATGGCGATTGGTTGATAGCTTCGGGTTGATGGCGTACTTTTTCTTGGTTTCGAAGAAGACGGTAGTCCCGTCCATATTGACGAAGTTGCTCTGCAACAAATGCCGCTGAACGGCCACAAGATACCGCTAGGAGCTTCTGTCCTTCGTAAATAACGCGCCGAGTTGAAAGCGAATAATGATAGAGAAAGGGATAGGTACCGCTGGAACAAAGAAAATATTTTAAATTAGTTAAATTACAATGATACATTTAATATTAAAGCTATCAATGGCTAATTTAAAAAAGAAATTATATGAAATTCACTTTTATTACCATTTAATATAGAATACTTTAATCGTTGATATTATAGACAAATTTTCTGCATATCTCGACCCATGAAGGTCGTTACGTGAGGTGGGTAGAAGTAGTTATAGGAGTAAATACCAGCAGGGTGAAATAAATTAAGGAACAAAGGGGATTTCCTACCACCTTGCAAAATTAATGGGACTTTTAACCGAAAGTTGCTGGAAAATATACGAGTTGTGCCAAAGCAACAATGGAAAATATACCAAATTAAATTTTTGCTTTACTTCACACATATAACGTTTAGGTACCTGTGAGCAGAGTACGTTTTGTAACGATGACATGTCGAGGGTCCATGTCATCTCCATTCATAGTACTTTTCTTTTCTTGCTGCTGTGAGATGTTTGGTACATCATGAAAGCTTAATTCCTTTAGATTGAATATGCGTTCATTTCAATCTCGGATAAACTTGTATTCTCTATACGAGTCACCTGCTTTTTATTTAACATTGACTATGTGTTATAAGTTCTGGAAAAATAATAACGCTGGACTGTATTTTTTCGTTCGTAAATGTCATCCAATTATCTATTAAAATACGTATTGTGCAGAAATAATCTTCAAATCTTCACTATAATAAACACGATCAGAAGCTTATCGATGCGGACGAGCACAATAAATCAAGTTCAACTTTAATATATGTTCGACAGAAATCGAATACATTCTTTTCTCTTGCATCGCAAGCAAAATAACTAAAATTACGCTCAATATTCTTCCTCCAACAGCCGATAACTATCGCTAGAGCGGTACTACCAGAGAACTGGTTGATACGTTATGCTGCAGTGAAGGTTATCATCCGTCGTGTCTAAGCTATTTTGTGTTGTGCGGTGATGCATATTAATTCAATCCAAGCTACCGCTATCCAATTTATGAAGGGCTTCGCCCAAACGGTAAATACCGCTATATTTTAACGGGTATAGTGAGAAAAATTAAACTTGGTATATTTTTTATTATCACTTGGGCACAAGTGGTATACTTTAAACTTCTGGTATAAGAATCCTATAAATTTCCTATTAACTTTACAAAGTGGTAGAAAATCCCCTTTGTCCAGAATTACTAACTTATAAATACCGTATAACATCCGTCATACCGTACAAATTGTTATAGCCAACACAAACGATCAGCCAAACACTGTCGATCACTTTTGGGTAAGGGATACAAAAAAGTCAATGAGACACATTTGAGTGGACATCGCGCCATTATCAAATCGATGGCGCGCCCGGATGAAACACAGTGAAAATGTATAGCTAAGGCCACGTTCATATTAAAGATCTGGGAGGGTTACCGCAAAATTCGGATAGATGCAACACCAAAATATAGAACCTCCATACAAAAAATGTTGGGTGTTGTATCTTTCCGCATCGTTTAAATAAGCTCTGATTGGTCAAAGAGATAAAAAACATTTTTGAAAAGATGTTTACAATATTATCAAATCTCAAAACAGGGTATTTTTCTAGCTTTGCACCGGATTACTAACTGGGCGAGAGCTGCTGTTTGCTTTGTAGCCAATGTCGAGGCGGCTCAGACGTAGCTGCTGCTGTTTGCTCTGGTAGTCGCTCGATTAAGTTTGACCGCCACTGTGTTTCATCTTGATTATCTCGGCTTGACGGTCGCACGGGATCTGGTGAAGGACTATGGCGGCTGAGACGCTCACTGCTTGATGCTTTCGCGGTGTTCGGCTTTACGGATTGGTTCTCACATCCTTTATTCATTCTGCGTTGTACTAAAAAACACGTTGTCTTAGTGGTCCAGTTGGTACATTGATTTAATGGTGACGCTGCGATCGAGGCTACGGGAGACGAAGGGCCCCGAAACGGAGGTGAACATTTGCGTGATCTGCCAGAAAAAATCGAAGTGCGTAACTATCAGCTGTGGTGGCTGCTTAAAGGTCTTCCACTTGGGTTGTCACACGCCAAAAGAGAAATTGCCCACGCAGGAAGTGGAAATTCCAACTTCAGTTACGGTCAAGGATCTTGCAGAACGCATGAGCGTGAAGACTCGCGTGGTTTTTCGCGCCCTGAAAGATCTGGGTGAGAACGGGCTCAATGAAGAATCAATACTTACCAATGATGTCGCCGAGCTGGTTGTAGACTCGCAAAACATGATCCCAGTGTTACTTCCACCCGAGTTTTTTTTACCTAGAAATGACAATCCCGCCTGCAGATTGTTCCGATTTTCCTGTTCGGCCGCCTATTGTGTCTGTGATGGGCCACGTTGACCACGGCAAAACTACACTGCTGGACGCCCTTCGAAAGTCAAATGTTGCGTCAACAGAAGCCGGTGGCATTACGCGGTGAATTGGTGCCTTCTCGGTGGATATGGGCAAGAAATTTGGTGCGCTCGCAAAGGTCACTTTCATTGACACACCTGGCCACGCGGCATTTAGCAACATGCGGTTGCGTGGTTCAGAGCTCACAGATCTACTTGTGCTCGTGGTAGCTGCAGACGACGGCGTGCGTCCCCAGACAGTGGAAGTGGCGCATCTGGCCCGTAAGAACAACGTGCCGCTCGTGGTGGCAGTGACAAAAATGGACATGCATGAACATGACAAGGATGAGGTGATTAATCGTCTTGGATCAGAACTCCTGAACCATGGAATTGTCGTTGAAAGCATGGGAAGAGAAACGCCACTGGTTTGTGTGTCAGGAAAAACTGGTGAGGGTCTCGACCAACTGAAAGAGACAATTGCTCTTCATGCTGAAATGTTAGACCTGCGTGCTGATACAAAGGGCGCAGGCGAGGCTATTGTTCTTGAAGCCAGTGTGGCACGGGGCGTCGGCACTCAAGTAGATGCAATAGTGAAATGGGGTACGCTCAAACAGGGCTCTTTAGTGGTGTCTGGACTTGAGTACGGAAAGATTCGTGCGTTAGTTGACCAGCTACAACTTCCTTTGCACGGTCTTCATTAGGGACCGACAGCAATGCGACACCACCTTCAGGTAATCCCTTCAATCCAATTATTCGCACGGAATGACGAACGATTTCCAGTCTGGTGATATACTCGAGGGATATATCACAAAGATTGTCAAGCCAAGTCTCTAGATTTGTCTTGTGTCTAAATGTTAAATTCGAGCTCGCGGTGCTTGCATATACTTAGTCGAAATACGAGTAACAAACTCACTCTTTTTGTCCATACCCAGACGTACGTACGTGACCTATGTTTCCATGTAGGGGCTGGTAGAGTTAGGCTATATGTAAGAGGACCAGGCAGAGTCGTGCCGATAATTGTCACTGAGAGCTTATCATTACTTCGAAGTAGTAGATAGGATTACAGTGGTCGCAGGGACAGACTAATTACGGTGGGAGGAGTAAAGTATGTGATAGATACCGGTACCAAATTTATATCAGAGGCAGTATCGGTAAGGTAACACCGGTATTTAGTATCGGTAATGTTTTACACCGGTGGTACTGGCCACATACTAGTGGAGTATAAAATAAAGCCTTCCCATGAACAAGTCCATTCTCTGTTTCCTTACTGTGGTGATTGTGGCGGCACTCTGTAGCGCTGAGTTGATCCCTGCCTTAAGCAACACGTCGGGGATTGCTGTTCTCACGGTAACCAAGCTGATGAGCATGACAATCGAAAGATTGGATTGAACGATGAAGCGCTGAATGAAGAGCGAGAAACTTTCCCTATCGAATCGTTCACGCTGTCAGTAAAGACCGCCGATGAGTCTCTACCTGGTACTATACATGCAACAGACATGATAGATGTGCCTCAGATGAAGGAAAACAACAAAGCACCCACAATCACGATGGATGTGCTTCAAATTCAAGAACGCAACGAAGTACTTGCTACAAGAATGGAAAAATTAGGAATCAACATCAATGGTGTCGTAGCCATCGCGAGAGCGTTAGAGTTTGACTTTAAGAAATTCAGCCCGAACAATCTCGAGTGGATGGTTCTTGGGAAAGTATATTTTGACACAGCTGCTAGTAGTACTGACTACAAGAGTTTGAGCGCGAAAGAACTGTGTGAGAAGGCGAACATGAAAATCATTGACGACAAGAAATTCAAAAAATGGACAGCAAAGGTTATAAGTTTTAAGGTCAGAGTTATCAATGTTTTTGGGAAGATGCTCTGGCTGATAGAACATCAAAATGAACTCAATCTTCACATCGCTGATGCTGCTAAAATGGCTTTTGGGAGCGAATACTTGAATATCAGATCGTTGCCGATCTCTGATCGGACAATAAAAGTTGTGACCGAACAGAATCTCGACAAAGATGTGATGGAGTCCCTGATACGGCAAGACATGGACTCAAGGGAATCGAAGCCAAAACATTTCGCTATCGAATCGTTCACGTCGTTTGTAAAGAACGCCGATGTCGATGATTCTCTTCCTGGCACAAAACATACAGCAAGCACGATGGATATATCTCAAATTAAAGAACTCAACAAAGTACTTGCTTCACGGATGGAACAATTAGGAATCGACATCGATGATGTCGTATTCGTCACGAAAGCGTTAGAATCTGATTTTAAGACATTCAGCCTTAACAATCTGGAGTGGATGGTTCTCGGGAAAGTATATTTTGACAAAGCTGGGAGTAATTCTGGCTACCAGAGTCCGTACACGAAAAAACTGTTTGAGAAGGCAAACCTAGCAATCACTGACAAGAAGGAAATCAATAAATGGGATCGAGGTTTCACAATTTTGATGTCGGAGCTCAAAAGGTTTATGGGAAGATGCTCTGGCTGATAGAACATCAAAATGAACTCAATCTACACATCGCTGATGCTGCTAAAATGGCTTTTGGGAGCGAATACTTGGAGGAAAAAGAGTTACCGATCTCTGATTGGCTATTACATGCCGAACATGGTGTTGACAAAGATGTGATAGAGTCCTTGATACGGCAAAAAATGGACTCCAGGAAATCAAGGGGAAAACCTTTTGCTATCGAATCGTTCACGTCGTCAATAAAGGACGCGAATGCCGATGATTCTCTTCCTGGCACGAAACATACAGCAAGCACGATGGATATATCTCAAATTAAAGAACTCAACAAAGTACTTGCTTCACGGATGGAACAATTAGGAATCGACATCGATGATGTCGTATTCGTCACGAAAGCGTTAGAATCTGATTTTAAGACATTCAGCCTTAACAATCTGGAGTGGATGGTTCTCGGGAAAGTATATTTTGAAATAGCTGGGAGTAGTACTGGCTACCAGAGTCCGAACACGAAAACACTGTTTAAGAAGGCGAACTTAGAAATCACTGACAAGAAGGAAATCAATAAATGGGGATCGAGGTTTCACAGTTTTTATGTCGGAGCTCAAAAGGTTTATGGGAAGATGCTCTGGCTGATAGAACATCAAAATGAACTCAATCTACACATCGCTGATGCTGCGAAAATGGCTTTTGGGAGCGAATACTTGGAGGAAAAAGAGTTACCGATCTCTGATTCGCTAATACATGCCGTGACCATACAAGATGTCGACGAAGGTGTTACGGAGTCTCTGATACGGCAAGACAAGGACTCAACTATGAAAGATATAGCCGGGGAATGCTGCCGATGAAAGCAACTCGCAAGTACGTCGGTGAGGAATTGCCAGAACAGCCAAACAAACATAGAAAATTAGCGTAATGTTTTGTCGACAATCGCTGCATTCGTGTGTGGTTGAAGCAGTAGGCATCCACTAGACGACTCTTCATTTTCGCTGCCTCTATCTATGGGTCTAGCACAGCTAGATCAGACAGTAGTTTTCTTGATTATTGTCATCTATGGGGCCAGCACAGCTAGGTCAGACAGTAGTTTTCTTAATTATTGTCAAGGCCTGTTTGGTTACGGTCCAAACAAGTTGGTTCGACATTTTTTTTTGTACATAATATTAGCTTCTCTTGGCTTACTATGATTTTTCGTGAGCGAGATGCCGCAGGTGAACCGCAAGTTGATGCAAAAGAGTGGTGGATGCGCTTTTGGACCACATTGCTACTCGACATGTTTGTCCGATTGGCCAGGAGCATGCTGGATAAATCTCGCGGAGTGGGATATGCTGCAATTTGTTATCGTAGTCAAGTCTATCAGTCGCGTGTTGCTGTTGCGAGTAGCACCCTCGAACGATAGCGCAGTGATTCTAAAGCCACAGCTAACAAAGATGGTAATGGTTCATATGCTAATAACGTTTCATTTCGCTTAACTCGAAAGTGGGGTTCTCGCCCAACTGGTTGTGCTCTTTTTTATCATGACTTAAGCGCTGGCGGATGTGATGCCAAGTTATTGCACTAAGCGTGAAACTTAGTACTTCCAACTTTTCAATGTTTTTTGCTTTATCGCCGTGCATTGAAGTTTGACGGTCCCTTGGCGGTTGACATCAAAATAGGAAGTGAAAAAACGGCCTAACGTGCTGTTGCGTGTGATGGAGTCGTTCAGAATGCAAGTCTCTCAATTCTTGCTGAACGCTACATTGAAACGAGAAATCGAGGCTTCAACAGTGTTGCCGCCAAGTGGTAACGCTGACACCTCATTTCGATAAATGGGTATCACGTGGCGTAGCGTTGAGAATCTCTGGTCCACTTGTCGAACAAGTCGCTCGCTAGAGACTCTGTTTTTCGGTCAAATGCCTTATGATACTCCGGAGTGTAGGACTGTAGGAAAATCACCACAGCAGCTGGTACCAACAATGTAACACCGAGTGTTTGTAGTCCGGCTAGAAACTACCAACACACTAAGCTAAGATAAGAAAGATAATATTGATATTTAGAGAACCTGACCCTAAACAGGGTATGTCAAGCGCGGTGCTGTAAGCGTGGAACAGGGATAAAACTAACGATCGAACATTACAGTGCAGCGATTCAGGCTGTGGGGATGGCTCAGCGACCTGATTTGGTACTTATGTTGTTAGTACAGATGAAAGAAGAAGACAAACTTCAAGACAATGGAGAAGCGTTTAGTCAACTCATCCGTTGTCAAGTGCTTCACGGAAAGCTAGACCAGGCTCTTCAAAGCTTTGCGATCGTCGCGCAGCGTGGATTAATGCTGGAAGAACCAATATACACTTGCGCAATCGACTTGCTCGTGTCAAAAGGAAAACACTGGCAGGCTACTCCGTTGTTTGAGCAGATGCTCGAGAGTGGTGTGAAACATCCGACCGTGTATTGTTTGGGTCGCGCCATGGTTGCTTATTCAGGAGCGAATCGGAATCAACACGCTAGGGCGTGCTGGAATAAAATTGTCGAGATTAACGAGCCGAACCCCGTTCCTACAAAGTACAACAAGATAGATACTACAAGGACTCACGTATTGCAAAGACATTTAGAGCTGGCAGTGGAAGTATTTGATTACATTCATGAATTGTTCGAGTTAATAAGTACATTGAGAGCCGTCATGACGTATCGCGCTTTGTTGGCATCTACTTAGCTCTCTTCAACGCGCTTTCGCGTGATACTGTGCGTGATCCTGCCCTCAACATTCGGGATGCTAGGCGCAATTGGAAAATTATGTCTACAAGTGTGCCAGTTGTACGTCCTCCAGCGTAAGCTAGTCTTGCAGGCGTTTTTGCAAGTACCGGTGATTTCGAGACACTTAACCAACTGATCCTACATGCAGAGAAATGCTGAGGTGCCATGGCTGAAGGGAATCATCACCACCAGCCGGAATTTGACGACGATGGAAATGAATGAGAATCGATGGCCGTTTACGATGAGGATGACGTCGACTTCGGTAGCAACAATGAACTCCTACTCTTTAACGTCATCATCAGTGGCTTGGGAAAGACACGGGACGACCAAACGGCAAATATTGAGACGTATTTGGAACAAATGCTCTCGCGAGGACTTGCTATCACTGATCCGACTGTACGCGCCACAACCGACGCGTGTATACGTTTTGGGAATTGGAAGTTAATGGAAAAACTTTTGACGATGGTAGACATGGATGCGTGGGAAACTCCAGAATTGTGTGCAGGAGACACGGTCTCAAAGCTGCTATATGCAGGGCAATGGCGTCTGGGTGCCCAGTGGTTGCATTTTGCCTTCGTCAAGGTTTGCGCCTTCCCTTATGTCGGAAAAAAGAATTGCTACGAGAATTTGCGGAGCACAAAAGTAAGAAGTGGCGTGTAGCTTATGCGTTGGCTAACGAGACTTTATCCTTTAGCCATCTCGTCCAAGACAATGTCGATAGTGTCGCTGATGCAGCTGATGTGTGTGTAAATGGCGGTCGCTTGGGTTTGGTGATCAAGCTGTTTGATGCTGTCATGGGGCATTCTTCGTTTCGTACTTATCGACGTCTGATGCGAGACGGAGAAGACGGGTCAGAACCTTTGACATCTCAAGTAAATTATTCCGCTGCGTTTGTACAGGTATATGATTCTTGCGGTGTTTCGTCAGACTAGAGATGAGATAGAGGATGGTGTGAGCACGTGGAATATGGACAAAGCGGAGAACGTGTGCAGACAAATGTTGCAGGTGCATGGCAGAAACCTTGACAGTGAAGCCTTGTCGATGGCTATCTCGGTTAAAGCCACTGCTGGTGACTATGACGACGTCGGAGCGCTGTACGAATCGATGCGCGTGCTTGGTCTGGAGCCCAACTCGTATGCTCAAAATGCTGCGATTATTGCGTCCGCACGACAACGTCGGATGGATCAAGTGCTTGCTATTTGCAATGAACTCAAGTCCACGCTTGACGAAAGTGAAAAGATCAAGGCTGTCGAGCCGAATGGCGCGAGGAATTTATTGTTGGCACTTGCTCGAGCTCATAAGGACGATGCACTTCGTGATGCAGTGCAGAATTTGCCTGGATGCACGATGGAGATGGCGTTGGATGTGCTAGTGAACAGTAATCGGACTGCAGATTCGGTCGAGTTTTTCCACGAAAATGTCTCTTTAGAAGTGTTTGAGTCGCTCTTTTATGAGCGTTGTCAATTTGGTGACCCTGTTCTTGCCGCCACGCTCTTGCTCAAGTACGCTCGACTGCATGGATTGAGTGCAGTGCATCCGAATCGTGTAATTCATGTGACAAACGCCCTGGTAGAGAAGGGGAATCTTGTGGAAGCGAAGAAACTGTTGCAGTTGTACTTGGATGGAAACAAAGGGGTGTCTCTGAAGCAGATGCCGACCTATTTCCAGCAACATACAATTGAGATGCTGCTTTTAATTTATGGCGAATATGGCCACTATGAAGCGATGCGAGCCCTTTTTGAGAAAGAATTGCTGGCATTTCCACTTAAAGTGGCTCATTATGAAGTTGCGATGGAGTATTGCGCCCAGTCACGTGATGAGCTAGCGGGTGCCGTGACTAGTTTAAAATTGTTTGAGATTTTACGCACTCATGGATTTGTCCAGCCAAGTGGGTACACATATCTGTTTACACTCCAGAGTTGCTTGCGACTTGAGCGCTTGGAACCTGCCAATGTATCTGCCGCTAAGTCCACGGGTCAGGTCATTATCGGCGACGTCCAAGAGCATGGGTTTCAAAAGTCGGTAGTTTAACTGGTGAAGCAAGTGACGTCGGCATTAAAACAAGTGGAGGTGAAGACCAACAAGTCTTTCGGCGGATCAACAAGGAGAGTGAGTCAGTGGACGCTTGCGTTTTGAGTCCAGAGGAACTTGCTCGCATCGCGCTTTTCTGTCATCGCTATGGATTACCCATTCGGTTGATTTAGCCGACAAGTTGCTTAAAATGCAGCAGCAATTGTCAAAAACCACTTCAAATGAATTAGCATTTGTGAAGCGTTCACTTCAAGAAGGATTGGGTGTCGTTGTTGCCCCTGGTTGTCTGTCGAGGCAAATAAGTCCGCGTGATCTGATCATTCTTGAACATGACAAGATAGTGGGCTCTGCACCAGTGCAGCCGCCACACCTGGCGACTATCCCAGACTACTGCTTTGTGCCATTTCTGTCGACCAGCAGTACTCTTTCCCACACCGGTATTTCCATAGCTAATCCGATTATCTATTGTGTGTTGATTGCCGTCACTGGTGTTAGGAGCCTCGAATGAGTGTGCAACGGATCATTCATTTTATGTGCGACGCTTGCCGTCGGCGAGACGCTGTCGCTTGTTGTGCTTTTTCTTTATACGTGCTGGTGCCGGCGGTTGCAGCTCACTAAGCACACCGCAAGTGCCACTTTCATCCCAAATCAATTGCCAAGAAGAAGTTCAAGATGAGCAAGGGCCCGAATCATTAAAAAAAGTGATTTGAGCTAGCACAGCCGCCTCCTGGTAGGTATCGAAATCAGAAATGATTTTGTCGCTGTCGCAACAGATGCACGTACACAACTTTCATTTAATGCTTTTCCCTACTACTAGTGTACTAAAAGATGCGTAGTAGCGGAATGGCAGTACCCAAAAAATAGCGCGCGTACGTTTCCTAGGCGGCAATATGTCAACTTGACTAGCGTTGATTCATCAGCAGCTGAAGTTCAGAAGGTATAGAATGCGGGTATTCGGCCACGTAAGCCGGTCATGACGGTTTATTCTCGATTGACAAAGACGAGCAAGTCAAGTCGCATGCACACAACAATCCTGTCTCCGTTGTGTGCAGCGCGTAGTTCGCCTTGCCGAGAAAAAAATATTGTCGCCAAAATTGTCGGCGTTCAACGCGACGAGGGCCTTCTGAGTGGTTGACTCCAGCGCTTCTTCCGCATGTACTGGCGTACGCCATCGTACAACTTACTCGTTTCGTTTTTTAGAGGATGTTTTACCTATGTAAGTGCAAAGAATGTGATTGGAAGATATTACTAATTATTCAAAGGTCGCTGATTGGTCAGATATGGGGGTGTGGTCCATTTATCAAAAGGTTGTGATCAGCGCCCTAAATATATT